>CM037878.1:57481234-57710642 GCA_021292165.1 Shinisaurus crocodilurus
GGGGGCTCCCTGTATCTTAATAGTCTTGATGATAAGGCAAGATGAAGCGGCTTTCCCTTTTTGCTTTTTCTGCTCAGAGAGGAAATAGGTGAATAAATTCTAAATGAGACAAAGGGGCGGCAGAGGCATAATGGACACAAGCAGGCCCCTGTCTATGGAACTAGCTTTTGCCCGCGGCTTCGCTCGCGTGATGAAGAGTGACCGTGCCAAGTTTGCACGGGTCGTCATTTTCCTATAGGCACTATTTGTTCGAAATTCCTTAAGGTCGCTGACCGCTGTTTTGAATTGCTCCATAGGTAAGGTCCCCCAGGACTACATGTACATGTATTTATTATTAATGCTTAAGCCATAGGCCATTCGCACACAGAATAAATAAAAACAATATTAAAAAGTACAACAGTACGACAATAATAATGATAATAATAAAAACTACAACAGTATGATGGTTAAAAAAAAAAATTCAAATTAGCAAAAAGAAAGAAAGAAAGAAGAGAGAGATGATTCACTGGAGCTCACCCTAGCTGCATACAGTCGATCAGCATGCATCGTGGCCTGCCAAGTACTTGATCACCCCTCTCTTTCTTCAGTCCCAAGTTGGCAGCAAAAACAGGAGGTGTACTGAGTCCCTGGAGAGATTCGATACATATCTTGTGGGCTGCATTTGGTTCTGTGAGTCATAAATTGTGCAGACTTGACATATACTATATATATATATATATATATATATATAGTAAATAGTGCTGGTTCACACACTCACCAAACTGGTGAATCCTGTGTGCAGTGGAGGAGCAGACACACAATCACATTCCCCAGTGCATGTGCAACCTAATGCAGGTGGTACATGTGTACACGTATATGCCTAATAGGCATAATCTGTCCCTCTTTTTGGGGGGTGAAGATAAATACAAATTGGGTGTATGTGGAACCCCATTTGTCTTCATACTATTCATGTCACATACTATGTTATATGAGCAGGTGGGAGATGTACACTGCCCACTGCACATACAGGAGGATTCCTCATTTGGTGAGTTGTGAGACAGCCTGCAGTCTCTCAGAATAATTACCTTTACTGCTTCTGATGAGCAAAACCACTGTCTGTTATTGTTTCTTTTCCTATTGTTTGGTTCTCCTTCCTTCCTTCTTTCCAGGAGATAGGTAGTCCATTAGGGTGGAGACGAGGTGCCCAGGCAGGCAGGCAGGCAAGGCTGTGATTTGCAGCTCTAACTGAAGCCCCTGTAGAGTATAGTTCAGGCTTTATAAAATAAAAACTAATAAGAATCATAACAATATTGTTTTCTGTCTGCAGCCTGCAGCAAGCCCAGCGCAACATGGGAATTGACGAATAAAGGCCATCAATGTCTCCTGGCTCCGTCAGCCCATTGCCTCCCACTACCTGCCTTCTCCTCCTGCTCCAAATTGTTTTGAAAACATTGCATCTCCCATGCCTATTTCATTTCTGCAATGAAGTCATCAAACATGATGACAGGGACTTTCCAAGAGTGAAATCAATCAGCGGCTTTCCCTTTTTGCTTTTTCTGCTCAGAGAGGAAATAGGTGAATAAATTCTAAATGAGACAAAGGGGCGGCGGAGGCATAATGGACACAAGCAGGCTCTGTACGGCAAAGTGCAGGGAAGGGAAAGGCCAAATGAAACCCCAAAAGGCAGGAACTCCATCTGGTGCTAAGTATTAACCAAGTCATTTTGATCGTGTGCCATTTTAAAATAAAAGTGGGACTTACATTTTCCAAAATACAATGTGCCAACAGGATTCAAGTTTCCTCCATCCAGTGGGGCTAATTTCACATGATATGTATTTTTAACACATACATGTAAAACATTTCTTGTACAGTAATACCTTGGATTGCAAGTAACTTGGTTTGAGAGTGTTTTGCAAGACAAGCAAATGTTTAAATATTTATTTAATTATTTTTTACTTGATATACAAGCGACGTCTTGCAATACAAGTATTGTCGTATGGCTTAAATTAAAAATCTCTGTACAAATTTTTTTGGGGGGATTTCATTTTGATATAAGACTGTTTTGGATTACAAGCACATTTCCGGAATGAATTATGCTCTCAATCCACGGCATGACTGTATACTGATAAAATAGAAATATGTAATACGCACAAGAAATGCATTCATACAGCATCCCATTAGTAAGACTTTATATATTCTGTGGTCCTCCAATCATGTGGCAGAAGCTTAGAAACTGTTGTAGAGTGCAGAATTCAGAATCCTGATAATCTCAACAATGTGAGTGTCTAGCAAAAGTTTATGGTGAGAGCACACATCCGAGGGATATGATCGGCAATGCATGCCAACATACGGTACATACTGTATACATGTAATTCGTGAGATGCCCCTGATCTAGCACATTTCTCAGTGCAGGTATGAGCCGGGTCAGTGCTTGGATGGGTGACTGCCTGGGCTGCCCACATCTGTTCTCCTGCACTGAGCAGGGGGTCGGACTCAATGGTCTTATAGGCCCCTTCCAACTCTGCTATTCTATGATTCTATGATTCTACTTCTTTGGACCTGAGGTCTCTGTATATGAGATCCTGACCTGGCGTATTACAGAAATCTGGCCGGATGGATATTCATGCAATGTTGACATAGTTGGCTTTGTTGGGTGCTTGATCCAACATCAAATCAAACATGGAGGTTGGGGAAGTGACAATAAGTTGTTGGGATTTTGTGTCCTTATAAAGGTAACCACCAACAAAGATGACATCCAGTTTTGAATTGGTGTATCTTGTGTGGGACAGACTGGGGAAGTTTTGAATGGAAGTGTTCCTGTCTGCCAACCAACCAAATGTGTTCATTTAGTCCATAGACTTTTCCACATATTACATCATATTGTATTTTATTCTTTTAAATATTTGTATTGTATTTTATATTTTTAACTGTTCTATGGCATTTTAGTTTTTTAACTGTAATCTGCCCAGAGAACACTAGTTACTGGGCGGATTAGAAATAAATAAACAAACAAATATATTAGTACACAATAACAATTATGTGTCCCTGGCTATGGTGTCAGAGGTGATCTCAGATGTGGCACTGGGTGTTCTGTTTTTAACATTGTCTGTGTTTTCTTTTCTTTTTTGGTAACTGTTTGTACCCTCTCCAAGCCCTTTGGAAGTTGTGGGATTGAAACGGAACTAACTGATTAAAGAAAGGTAGAAATGGGATTTAATAATATGGACTATTATAAGAAAAGAAATTGGATTCTTTGAATTAGCAAACAAATCATATAATCAAGTAACAAAAGCAGAAGGCTGGGCGATGTAAGCGGTGAGTTCACCTACCTAAAAAGTGGTTATTGTTATTCCAGCCTTGGTAGAGGCCTGAGCAAGTCTGTATCTTTGTTCTTGCCCTACTCTTTGTGTGAAAGCTCTTCAGGTGATGTGTATGTGTGCCTGTTAATACATAGAAAATTCAAGGCATTACATAATTCTCTTTGTTTTGAGGTGCCAAGCCCTTTATTGATGTGTTATGAAGCACTGGATTGTGACAAGTGCTGCAGGTAATAAGTTTGTCCTTACAGTCTTTGACTCAGAATCAATATGTCTGTGTAGACAAGCGAGCTGATACTTCTTGGCTTCAGGAAAATAAAAATTTAGGATTAATAAAGAACCTTTATTTTAATAACACGTTTGGTTGATTTGCAAGGCATGTAAATAAAAGCTGTTACCCCTGAAAGCCCTACTGAAAACCTGTACTTGACGTAACCAAATTGCTGTACCACAGAGAGGAAAATTGAACCTTTCTGGAAAGAACACTTTCTCACAGTATTATGTAATAGATTTATTTTTATTTGAGTTTATAAATAAATCAGATTTATTTTCCAAGGCCTGCTCCAAGGAGCCCATGTGCTGGCAAATCGGCTTTGAGGATGGAACGGAATGACTGTGATGCTGCTGTACTATCACAACCTATGGCTTTGCACAGGTGCTAGTAGAAGCCATCCCAGGATATCATGTTGGTGCTGGCATACCAACAACAGCTACTAGATCTCCAGAGGCAGCAACACACATTTCTGTATGGCTGTTTTACAGCACAATATTAGGATAAAGGGAGATGTGGAAGGGGCAGTACTTGGGATGATATATCTGTCTACATGGAATTACATTAGTAGGGCTTTATTTATTCTATTAGTCTTCTACCACCATGTGGCAGAAGAACAGAAATTGATACAGAGTGAAGACTTCAGCACCTTAAAACATCTTCATTAATTTATTTTTAAAAGATAACTGTCTAGTCCTTAAGATTATAATGATACATTTGAAAAGTGTTTTGGCAATGCTTTGGGAAATGTTAGAAGCTGGGATGGGACAAAGTACCCAGCAGGGTTTCCAGCCATCTTGGGGGCCTCATTGCCCTGCCTAGTTCTTTCCTTGTTCCCAATAACTATCAGAAGTATCATAATTTATTTAAATAAACCAGGGGCATCTTGAAAAGAACTGACAAGGGGTCTGTATTGGTCAGGGTGTCCCAGATCAAGCTCCATTTATGCATATAGATTGCTATATCCCACGCTTTCATATTTCTATCTTTGTATCTCTGTCAGGCAACAGAATAGCTTCTGTACAGAAGTTAGATAAATAAAACAACATTCAACATCTCTTTCCCCCCAATTTCCTTGGCCTCAGTAAAATGGGATTCAATTCAGTCAGTCAGTCAGTCAGTCAATCACTCGTGACCGAGTAAGATTGTCTTCCAGGGTAAAAAAAAATAAAAATGTTTTTTTTTTTTTTTTTTTTTAACAAAAAGGAGATTTTAAAAGGAGGAAAATTCTGAAGAAAATTGTGTAGACTCTAGCGATGGGTCCGTAAGTGACTGTGGAGGCCAATTCTAGATCCACACAGCTTCCCACAGTGAGGACACAGGTTACCAGATGGAAGATGGTCCTGTAAAGGATTCATTTGACGTGCTTTTCGCTTAGCACGTTTCTCCCTTTCACCTTGCACTCGGGCTTCTTCAAAGTCCATAGAACCTTTGTGAAAGGCCAACCTCCAGTTAGATCGTTCATGGGCCAGAGCTTCCCAGTTTTTGATGTTTATATTGCATTTTTCACATGCACTCATATATGCCACAGAACTTCAAAAAAGGTGCTATATGTAATCCCTGTCCCTCTGCAACTTTGATTTATTGGGATTTTGGAGGCGGGGAAGCCTATTCAATGAGAAAACCTGCCAAAGACCAGCAGGCATTCCCAAATGGAAACACTGTCAGTATTTCCTGTTTGTTTGTTTGTTTGTTTGGCTGGCTGGCTGATTATATCCTGGCAGGGGTCTAGCCAAAAGGGTGACTTGGCTGAAGCAAAATTATATGACACTCTCCAGACAGAAAATGTTGTTTTTACTTTCTTTGAGGTTTGGACTTTTTCCTTAACATTTGTCAAGGAGACTACAGTCATCTTTCCAACGTGGATAACAAAACAAAATGAAACAAATAAGCAAAAAACAACTGGAAGCCTTCACAACATGGGTAACTGGTTAGTAAACTCATGTGTGGATGAAGTGGGACAATGGTAATATTCCAATCCCTAGGACCTGTATGTGCATGTCCACAATAGAAATGTTGTGCTGGCTGCTTGCACAGTGACTTCAGGCCAATGTGCAACCACCCCATACAATTCACATCATGCTGTTCCTCCAAGCCAGAGAATGTATACCAGACCAGTACCTGCTTTCTGAAGTGGTTTGCATTCTTGAGGTCTGCATGTGGGCAAGTGTTGCCTTGGCACTGTTCCCATTCTGTGTCTCAGTATATCTGAAATTAGAGATGTGAAGTACCTTGAAACCATTCCTTTTGCCACTTCAGAACAGGAAGAGTGGGAGGTGCATAAACCCTATGGAAAAAAATAACAGAAAAAGGTGAAAATGTGACATAGGGACCAGAGATGTTTGATGCCGCATAATACAGTCCAGCATCAGCCCCTCATGTCCTAAAGCAGTGTTGCAGCTTTTGGGCTACTAGAATAAAATAAATGCTAAATTTGCCCATCACACAAGTTTGTACTGCCAGCAATGCAGTACAGAAGGTTTTGTTCATTCCTGCTGCTTCTCTGTATCATGGCATCTTTTCAGTGACATGTGTGCCCGAGATGGACACATTCAAAATATAACCTTTAGGGAACATGTGGAGTTGCATGAGTCAGAACAGTTGGAGGTGAGATGTCTTGAAAGGGGACGTGAGAAGTTATTAAAGTTTAGTGTTTTCATCTCCTCTTCACATTGTACAGCAAAGAAACAATTACAAAGGAATGCAATGCAATAGCCACTGCTACAGAAGGCTGTAGATGGAGCTGTGCTGTGCTTCTTCCCCTTTCCAGGTGGTTTTGTTGAGTCCTAGTAAAACATCAACGTCCATTATCATTAGGTTTCCCACCTCCTGCTCCTGAATTCACAGTGCAGCATAAAAAATAATTTGGTGGATTTCAGGACGTACAGTTGCCAGCTACCTCCACTGACTCCCCATCTGCAAGGAAACAAATTTTCTCCTTAAGCACTTTCTACTTGACCTGCTCTTTTCTCTGCTAAGAAAATTGAGGTCAGTGAGCTGGCATTCAGCAGCAGTGACACGGCAGCAGCCATTTTCTAAGTGCCCTAGGTGCAATTTGCAAATGCGACAGCAACACTAGGCCCCAGTTTCCTGAACTGTCTCACACTAATGGTAGGTTATCAGCTTGGTTGGTCAGATTCCCTTTGTCCATCTCTTGAGAGTTCCTGCACATTAGAAAGCTGTATGAGTGGGGGTAGGGGCCACAATCCCAAGTGGTCTAATTATTTTTCATACCTCTCATATTTTATCCAAAAGATTTTGTCTGGCAACTGCAATAAAAATAGGCCAGCAATGTATTTGAGAGGTGAAGTAGTGTTCGCTGCTAAGAAGCAGAAAGGGATTTTAAAAGAAAGGCAAGGTTGACGATATTAATGTTGACACTTTCTCTAAGGGACATGAAACCCTTAATCTAACCCCCAGGATGAACTGCACTATGTTTTGCGTTTCTGGAGAAGTGGATTTCTGTGGATGATCCCACATAAGCACGGTTCACTCACTGTTGCACTGCATCATGCATTTTGTAGGCTACTGTACGCAGGGATGGGGACTCGGACTCGAGGACTCGACTCGTGAGTCGGACTGAGTCCCCCCTCTGACTCGACTCGGACTCGAGTCCCAATATTTTTAATGGGATTCGAGACTCCACTCGGGACTCGAGACCAAGGACTCGTCAACATCCCTGGGCTGTTGACGAGTCTTCTGGCTGTGCCAGAAGGAGCGCGATCACCGGTGAAGAGCGCATGGAAGCGAGGTGCGCCGCTGCTCGGCCACTATGGACAGCTACCAGGAGCGCAGCCCCAACGATGTGTTGAGATTTATTTTGATTGATGTGTTGTTGTGGGGGGTTTGGGTTAGGGTCACACATTTTGGGTTTGGCTGCCTCTGCCTGCCTGTTTGGGGTTCCCAGCCTCCTCTGCCTGCCTGGTCTCTTCTAGATCCTGTTCAACAGTTGAATTGTCCAAGACAAAGGCCTCTGCCTGCCTGCTTTGGGGTTCCCTGCCTCCTCTGCCTGCCTGGTTATTTTGGGTTTGTCTGCCTGGTCTGTTCTTGCCAAAATCAGTTGCAGAGTTTTGAAATAAAAAGGCACACTTGTGCCTAGAATTTATTTAAGCCACACATCTGAAGTAGCCTTATTTTGTTGGGGGGAAACCCCATTGATTTTAATAGGGACTCGTGGAGTCAGTTTTGGGAGTGACTCAGTACTCGTGACTCGTGAGTCACCATTTTGGACCTAGGACTCGGACTCGGACTCGAGACTCGGGTCCAAAGACTCGTGACTCGAGACCAAGGACTCTTCAACATCCCTGACTGTACGCCACAGAACCCAATGTGGCACAATTCTGATGAAAGACTCACGAAGGAGAGAATTAGGGGCTGTATACCTCCACCATGCCCCCTCCTCGATGAGCTTCTGTCATTCATTAAAAACATGGCTTTTCAGGCGGGAATATGGGGTGGGTTAGGATTTTACAATTTTATACTGTTTCAAGTGTATTTTATTCTGTTTTGTTTCATTTTATATTGTACATCGCCCAGAGTAGCCGGGTTACCGGCTAGATGGGCGATCTAGAAATACAATAAATAAATAAATAAATATAACTGTAAAAGCTAGGAAGAAAGTAGGGTTTATTTTGCAAGGTAAGAGCATCCCTACCATTCCTTTAAAATGTTTGCAAGGAATTGCAACACAATATGTCTGGGACAAAGGCAGACCTGCCACCTCTTGCATATGGAGCAGGAATTACTCAGTATGAACATTGTTCTCTCTTCCTTATACTTTTATCTCCTACCTTTGCCTTTAGTCTGCTTAATTTCACTTCTGTTGTTTTTTTCCAAAACAATATTATCAGTAATTAAAATAAGACCTGTAAGTGCTTAGCTTGCTAGAACAAAGCAGAGCATTTTGCAGGCTATCATAGTTTCTTTGTAAACTAATGTAAAGAAGTCTTCCAAACCCTAGTTGGTGGATCAAACCAAAGGTCATTATACACTCTCAGGTCCTTTGCAAGTTGAGATAAATATTACTAAAGGTGCAATCCTATGTAAGTTTAGACAGAAAAAAGACTTACAACTCCTAGTATGCCCCAGCCAGGGCTGGGGCATGCTGGGACTTGTAGGCCTTTTTTCTGTCTAAACTTGCATAGGATTGCATCCTAAGACTGTTATAAGTTGTATAGCTTCGGCTATTGGGCGGTATAGAAATAAAATGATAATGATAATAATGATGATGATGATGAACATAATAATAATAATAATAATAATAATAATAATAATAATAATAATAATAGACCATGCAGACATTTCCCATCGTTAAGCTATATATATAGAGAGATCAGAATTTACAGAGTAGAATATAATTTCTTATGGGCACAATCCTATGCATGTTTAGACAGAAAAAAGTCCTACAGCATGGTTGGGAAATTGCAGGACTTTTTTTCTGTCTAAACATGCATAGAATTGTGCCCTAGATCTACTTTTTCTTCTAACACAGCAGTATAAACAATCTTAATAGTTTTGGTTTTAGCATATATTATTATTGCAGTATTATATGTGTTAATTCAAATAATTAATATCTCTGTCCTATTTTTTCTTGCTGATACTTCCATCATGGATTAAGAAATGAAAGCAGGGGGTGGAGAAGACTTCATGGAAAAAGGGGAAGCATAATTTTTCTCTTTTGGATTTTCAAAAGATGTTTAGTCTAGCCAATATTTCTTTCATAAGGGGTGGAGAAGACTTTCATGGAATTCAAAGGGAAGCAATATTTGGATTCTCATTTGACTGGGATTTCAGGGTCACAAAGGAAGAGTGTTTCATCTAGCCAATATTTTTCTTCTCATCAAGAGCACTAGATAGAGTTCACAGTTCACAGTTAACACAGGAGAACGGATAGCATCTCACCAAGCATCTCACCAAGCATCTCATCAAGTCAAGCAATTTGGGACAGCAGAGATATTTTATTCAATTAATTCATGGGAGCCAGGGCTGGCCCACCCATGAAGCAAGTTAAAGTGCCTGTATGAGGTGGCGGAGCTGGAAAATTAAGTGGCAAATTACGCTGCTCCCCGACCCCCAGCCCAGTCTGAGCCCCAGCTTGGAGAGCCCACTACCACCTGCAGCGGGTGCCCTAAAGGGCCCCACCAGCCACTTTCCCACCATGGCATCTGCTTCAGCGAGAAAGCAGCTGGCAGGGCTCTTGTGAGAGCACAACACACATGGCCGACACCTTGTGTTAGCTCGGCCACGTGCTGAGATCTCACAAGAGCCCGGAGCGGCGGAGCCACCGAGATCTCAACCCTCCCTGCTGCCGCCACCACCACCATGCAACCCTCCCTCCCTCCCTGCTGCCGTGTCACCACTGCGCAACCCTTCTTTCCTGCTGCCACCAGCCCCAGCCTGGAGAGCCCCCGTGCCACAGCAAAAGAAACATTGTGGGCTCTCCAGGCTGGTGGTGGCGGTGGCGGCAGCAGGGAGGGAGAGTTGCATGCTGGCGGTGCACGTTCTTCTGCTTCAGGCGGCAAGAGAGCTCATGCCAGGCCTGATAGTCGCAGTCTTATTCAGTGGTAGCAGAAGCATTCAATGGTAGCAGTAGATTGATGGGTTTTATTTGGCAGCACTCATGAGGCTGTATACGTTATAGCACTTTATGGAATCGTATGTGGGCTCACTCTAGCCTCTCTATCACTGCAGTATGTTAGGACAGCATCTACTCTATTAGCCTGGCACTTTAGCTCTTTACATGTAGTACACTTTGCATATTTTATACATGCGTTTTGATTGTCAGTGGCAGTAAGTGATATATGCTATTGCCTACAAATGTTATGTGCAATACAGTATATATGTGATAATTTCAGGGGATGTGTTTCAGCTATATTGGTGTACATATAAACCAGGCAATGTTGAACTCTGGTATTTTTAAAACCATAGCAGGGAAATCTTCAGTTTCTTCAGTACACTAATTCCCATATGTTTTAAGGGCAGGTGATACAGATTGGATACAAGTAGTTAGGAAGGAAGGAAGGAAGGAAGGAAGGAAGGAAGGTCATGTAACCTAGATGAATGATGAATGTCCTGTCTTTCAACTTAGTACTGGCTTATAGGAGGACACACCTAGCAAACATAGGCATTCCCTGATGGTGTAACTAATAATTTCTAATAGAAATCCGAGTCTTCTTTTCTTATTCACACACACTGTAAGGATGAATCCCTAACTTTCCAATATGAAGAGACCACCTAAATCAAAAAATAAGTTGACTGGCTACTTGAATTTAGTCCCATTAGCCCAGCCATCCATTGCAATCTGTGGGTTTAAGCAGGCCTATCCCTACGTTGGATTGTGGCACTGGCCGCTGAGTTCCATGAGATTTAATTAGGCAGCAGTCCAAGTGTTTTGGTACATTGATTTGTGGAACAAGCTATAAGATTTGTTACATTCACCACACTAGGACAGCTAAGCAATTTTCTCCAGATCCCTGTCAGCTGTAGACAAGGATAAAGCATAAATATATCTCCAAATATTTAAAACATATAAATAACATTTCTTTTTTTAAAAAAAAGTTCAGCTCATGTTGTTAATTTGGCCTTTCTTGAATAGCACACATCTTCTGTTGCTCTGCAATCTACAACCCTTTTTGAAATAGACTGCAAGAGTTACCAGGTTTGTTAAGACTGCAGCTATTTATTATTAACATTTATATACCACCTTATTTGCTAAAAAACAAAACAAAAAGCAAACAAAAAACCCTATCAAGGCAGTACACAACAATTAAAAATGATTATTCTTTGAAAGAATGACAAGGGAAATAGTAATGAGATTTAGGATTCCTATATGGAATACTATCACAGTGGAATTATCACAAAATCAAAGAAAAATGATGCACCAAACCACCACTACCACCACCACCACACAAAAAACCCCTGAAAAAATCAATACATTTATTTTATTTTATTTTATTTTTTAATACATTTTTTGAAAGTAACAATGAACAGTAACAAATTTAAGCACACAGGCATGTGGCTTACGCTGGCTCAGCTTGTCTGAGCATGGAAAGCTAAGCAGGGTCAAGCCTGGTTGTTGCTTGGATGGGAGACCCCCTCCTGTAGTTTCCTGCATTGAGCAGGGGGTTGGATTCAATGGCCTTGGAGGCCCCTTCCAACTCTATGATCTATGAAATCTATGAGTCACTTTCTTTACAGCCTTTCTGATCACTCAAGATCTCTATTTGGTACAAGCAAAATTATCTGATCAAGTTATCACTCACCATCCTAATAAACCATGCCATAGAGTTCCGTGTGTCTTAGGAGATTGTCATGTATTCTTCACAGTACTAGCAAATTCAATAAATGGATACAGCCCACACCTCTACGTAGGGATGTAACCGCTCACCTTGAGTGGGCGTAGCGGGCCAAAATCGGCCGCGCTCATGCCCACCAGAGACTCTCTTTGATATAAGAGTGTTTTGGATTACAAGCACGGTTCCGGAACGAATTATAATTGCAATCCAAGGTATTACTGTATAGTCAATTTGGGTACAAATACAAGGTTAAAAGATTTGAATGTATAAAGTAGATAACATAATATGATTTACAACTAGATCTTGACCTGATCCAAGCTAGGTGACATAAGTTTATGACCTTGATTACTGTTGCATCTCCACAGTGACTATAGCACACAGATATGCTCACCACATGTCCTGAAGACAATGCACTAATGCATGTATCATCACACTTAGTCATTATGACTGCCATGTGTGAGCAACAGCTATAATCTATGTGGTCACTCGGTTTTAGCCAGACATCTAGTTTAGCACTGGGACAAGGTATGTGCTCATAAGAATCTGTTAAAGTTGTGGCTTTATCCTTTGAAATATGGCAATTCGAAAAAGCTATTCAGAAGTGAAAAAAATGTTTTGGTTCTATTTACTTTTATTAAACAGGCATTCTATCAGTTGTATAGAGCTGAGGACTTACATAACGTATGTAATAGAACAATGTTATGGTAATGGATAACATCAGGCTTTGTTAGAGTTTGAACTTTGATTTTCTGGCTTTGCTTGCAACATTTCATTTTAGAAAGAGTTGTGCTACAAGAGGAGTAGAGTACCAGATCAGTAGCAGTAGTAGGTTTTGCTTTACATTAAAGACATTTTTGTATTATTGAATTATTTTTAGCTTTGGTTTGGCAGTTTCTTGAGGCCTCAGCTTTGCTTTGAAGGTTTTAAATATCTGGTACCGGGTCTGTTTCAATCCTTTTAACCTTAAAATAACTTCCCTATGGTTGTCTACTCATGGGAAAGGTTTTCTCTTCCAAATTTAAGCATTTCTTTGGTTCATGTCCTGACATTTAATAATGCAGCATTGAACTTCCAAAGTTTAAGCATTCTGAACTTTAGGAAGCAAATATTTTCCAGGGCTGTACTGAACTGACAAAGACCAGTTTGCAACCATTTCATGTTGCTCAAAATAGGGTATTTTTGTTGGTTGACATTTCAGGACAAGGAAATTATCTCATATGTAAGGGGCGGGGAGGTGATTCAGAGCCATTTTGTTCCCCAATAGCCCTTTTCTGACTTCTAAGGTGAATTTGGGAAATTCAAAATGGTGGCCACCATTAAAAAAAAAAGGTTGCTTCCTTTGCCACTCATTGGGGACTGCAATTATAACAGACAATAATTGGATATCTATAGAAGGGAACTTTGTTGTTGAGGGCTTCATTTTCTCAGGGTCAATCTGTCAGTGGCTGCCCTCCAACTGTGGGTGGAAAGTGATGGGCAGAGCCAAAGTGGGGGGAGTCACCCCTTTCCTCTCTCTCTTCCTGTCACCCCCTTTTCTCTTTACCCCCACTTCCTTGCGACTCAGTGGTCTGCTACAAGGGGACAGATAACTCTTGCCAGATGTATGAACTGATCACTTTCAGAGGGCTTTTGAAATTAGGCTGAGGTCTGCATGAAATTAGGCCAAAGGCTGTATGTGGTCTTAAGGCTGCACCCTGCCCCGACCTACAGAAAAATGCATACTTTTACATATCATTCCTCCAGTAGCTCATTTTTTGAGAGGTGCAGTGCTGTGTTAAATACCACTCCAAAGAAAGGACAATGATTAAAGTAGGCTTATTAAAAATATAAAGTCACAGTGTGTCACTCTGTGCAAACTTATTTTTAAACCTGAAATAGGATTTTTAAAAAACATTTGGATTAAGAAAAAAGAATGTCTTGCAAACACACAAGGGTACTTTTCTTGAAAACAGACCCTAGGTTTTAAAAGGCATCCCATCCCATCTTTTTGGGGGGTGGGGTGGGGTAGACCAGAAATTAACAGTGCAATCCTCTGCATGTCTAATCAGAAGTAAACCCCATGGAGTTCAATGGGACTTCCTCAAGTAAATGTGCTGATGTGTGAGCAAAATGATTCAGAGAAACAAAGTTGGCGGGGGGGGGGGGAGATTTCCATGAAATCATTTCTCCTTGAATCACTCAGTCAATTTCCAGGGATGGGAACTCGGACTCGAGGACTCGACTCGTGAGTCGGACTGAGTCCCCCCTCTGACTCGACTCGGACTCGAGTCCCAATATTTTTAATGGGACTCGAGACTCAACTCGGGACTCGAGACCAAGGACTCTTCAACATCCCTGGGCTGTGCCAGAAGGAGTGGAGAGGAGCGTGATTGCCGGCGAAGAGCGCATGGAAGCGAGGTGTGCCACTGTTCGGCCACTATGGATGGCTACCAGGAGTGCAGCCCCAACAGTGTGTCAAGATTTATTTTGATTGATGTGTTGCGTACTTGGGAGAGGCAGAAGAAGGACCTGAGATTACACTGTGTAGCTGCTCTGAGTGTGTTTCTGGTTCCAGCAAGTTCATCACCAGTGGAGCGGGTGTTCAGTGAGGGTGGAATTGTGATGAGATCTCACCGTTCCAGAATGGGGGCCAAACATTTAGAAAAAATCATGTTCCTCAAATGCAACATGGATAAGTTTTAGGAAGTACAGCAAGTTTATTTTTTAAAATCATTTTTCTAAAATGCAACCTTTCAGACATTTTGGGTTTGGCTGTCTCTGCCTGCCTGTCTGGGGTTCCCAGGCTCCTCTGCCTGGCTGGTCTCTTCTTGACCAGTTCAACAGTTGAATTGTCCAAGACAAAGGCCTGGCCTCTGCCTGCCTGCTTTAGGGTTCCCTGCCTCCTCTGCCTGCCTGGTTATTTTGGGTTTTTCTGCCTGGTCTGTTCTTGCCAAAATCAATTGCAGAGTTTTGAAATAAAAAGGCACACTTGTGCCTAGAATTTATTTAAACCACACATCTGAAGTAGCCATATTTTGTTGGGAAAAAACCCCATTGATTTTAATAGGGACTCGTGGAGTCAGCTTTGGGAGTGACTCGTGAGTCACCATTTTGGACCAAGGACTCGGACTCGGACTTGAGACTCGGGTCCAAAGACTCGTGACTCGACTCGTGACTCGAGACCAAGGACTCTTCAACATCCCTGTCAATTTCTCACATTGTTGGTCAAATCATTGTTTCTTGCCAGCTTGGATGTTTCCATGCTTCCATATATTGCTCAATATAACTTTCTGGAAATGCCTCCTTCCAGAAAATACTTGGTTAGTGTATCTCTGTAAAGGCCAAAATGAACTGGATCATAGGGAGGTAAGAATGATCCTTGCTTGAAATGTTGTGCAAGAATTCATGTTTATCTTTCTTCTAATTTGTCCCCCAGTCCAACATTTCCAATTGCAGATGCAATTTGTTTGGGGGGGGGGGATAGGTTAACATGGAAGAGTCTAGGCCAGTGTTCTCCAACCTTGGGTCCCCAGATGTTTTTGGCCTACAACTCCCAGCAGGGCATGCTGGGAGTTGTAGGCCAAAAACATCTGGGGACCCAAGGTCGGAGAACACTGGCCTAGGCACCACAACTTAGAAGGCCCCAACCCATGTACCCACCACCAGCAGCCATATGCAGACATGGTGGGGTGCGGAGCAGACCCTCTCCCAGGGATCCCAACGTGCAGGAGTTAAATACACTCCATAAGATTTAACTCTGCCTGCTTTGTTCTATACGATCGATTTCATCACCTCTTTGACAAATACAAAATACAAAGGAAAGTGTGTAGTGGAGCAAGAATCCAGTAAGTCACTGGCCAATACGCCATATGCTCAATACATTTGGCCTCTCTTCTTCTTTTGCAAAATGTGCATTAGTGGACTGCAAATTTACTCCAATTTACTTCATTAAAATTATTCAGCAGATGGTATTATAATTTATTGTTGGCTATATACGCTGATTTTAAGCAGGTCACCAATATCAGTACTTGATACTAACCATCTGAGCTGTATCAATTAGTTGACATATTAGCCACATAAGGCTATGTGGTAATTTTATCCTGCCAAGCTGGCTTGATCTATGTGAATATTTAAGTGCTTGGTCTAAATATGTCTGTAGCTGGCAAAGGGGCTTGACAAATGGTCTTGATGCAAGAAAGCTCAGGAGCACTGAATCTACAGGATGCTTAAGCATGATCTCAATATTACTCAAGCGAGTAATTCATCTGCATTCAGTATGGTTTGTACTTAAGGATTTCACTGAGCTACAGGTTCTGTAGAGATTAAATGTTATTTAGAGGCAGTATTGTCATTATTACTCAGTCCTGGGAAGATGTGGTGTGTGTGTTTTACAACATACCCTTTGTATTTTAAAAGTTCTGCCCAAGGCATTGTTTCTGGAAACTCTAAAGAATGCTAGGAAATATACTAAGTAAACTGCACGATTGTCAGAAATCCCTGGTGCCTGATCATCCATACTCTTAAAACTTCTAGTTTTTGGACAGGTCTGGCTGAGGCTCGTGTAGATGCTGGGTCTGGGAGGCTCACGGCAATGTACCGGGAGCAAGAAGAAGAGATCAGGCAAGAAGCACCAAGACATCAGGGTCTGCAGAACCTAGGAAAGTCCCCAGAAAGCAGACATTATTCTCTCAGGAACCAGAGCTCAGCTGAGCTTTAAATGAAAGAGCAGGACTGATGACTGTCTCACCCCTTCTAGGTGTGAACTGAAAGTTTTCACTAGAGGGCAGAACCTTGGCTTCGCTTTGCAGTGGTGCTTCTGAGTATCTTTTAAGAACGCCTTCTGCAGCCTTGGATGGGGCCTTAAGTTAGTCAGGGGCTTTGATTGGCTGAGTGATCAGCCTCTCTCTCTCTCTCTCTCTCTCACACACACACACACACACTGCCCCTCTATTGGTTCCAATGGAGTGTTGGGGAGGGTTAGCCTCCTCAGCAGACCCCCTGCACTGCAGCTTAGAAAAACTGCATTGGCACCAATGGGGGCTTTTTAAAAGCCTGATTGCAGTAGGGGAGGGTGTTTTTTGAGGGGGGGATTTGCAGTGCTGGGGTGTCAAGGTTCCTCTGCTACAGGGACCCCTTGATCTGCCTTTGGGAGATCTCTGCCTCTTCCCAAAGCCTCTCCCTCTCTAGGAGATCAAGTCCTTAGCCTGCTTCCAGTAACGTGGGTGTAGGCTTTAGGCGTGGTGAATAAGTCACTCCAACAAACCAGGGTAAACAACAGCACTTTACTTATAATATTAGGGTATTTACTTAATAGAGTGGTTATAACTCAAAAGCAAGTATGAAAAAATAAAACAAACAAACAATCCAATGTTCTCTAGATTAACTTCAGACTACCTATCTCCTATGCAGCCAGTCTCTCTGCTGTTTCTCTGCACTAACTGCTCTCTCTGCTTCTGCAGTCAGGCTCCCACTGCTGCTAGCTGACCACACCCCACACATATATAGCCTTCCCAGGAATGGAAGGTTATAATCATGTGACTTTGAATAGGAGATCTAATTCTTAACTTCTATTGGGTAAACTAAAACTCTCAAACTCCCCCTCCCATCCAAGTGTTTGGGCCTTCAGGCTTCAACTAATCGAGGGAAGTGTTTGGGCCTTCAGGCTTCAACAAACCCAAGCCTGAGTAGGCCTCAATCCTTTACATGGGGAGAGAAGAGTTACCCCTCCCCTCCCCTCCCCAGAAGCCACTCCCCTATAGTGCCCCCCCCTCACTGCAATTAGGCTTTTTAAACTGGAGGCTTTTTTCAAGCCTAATTGCAGTGCTAATGGAGGCTTAAATATATATATATCTGAATGCAGCATGGGTGGAGGAGCAGGAAACCTGTCTTTTCTCCAGTCAGTGATGGAGATAAGGCAGGGAATCTGGTAGGCCAAACTGGAACCTGCTGTGGGTCACTGCTAGGCCCACGGGCTGGAGGTTCCCCATCCCTGGCTTAGTATGTTGACAGTGAAGAAGCAGGCACCATTCTAGAGAACTTGGGAGGCGCAAGCTACTGGCCTTGGTTGGAGCTGTCCTCTTTCTTGAGGAACCCGATCAGTTGGTCTCCCTTTCACTGCAGCTTGGACGGGCTCTGGAAATACAGGGAACTCTTTGAGAAAGGCTCCTCCATTACAAAGACACTATGGGTGCACTCTTTTAGGGATGGGATGTGCGCGGAGCACGATCGGGGGTGTGGAAGTCTGGCAAACTCACCAGGCTCGACCCCCCCCCCCTGAACTCCGCTCGCCCTACCTTTTCCCCGGCTTGACTCGTGTTCTCGTGATGCCGAGCCAGGGAAGCGACTTCCGGTTTCCGGTGCTACATTGTTTAAGTAGAAAATGGTTTAAGATACGTTAAAAATGGCCCCAGTTTGCATAATTTGCGTAAATCATGGCCTAATTTGCACAAATCGCGGCTGTTTTTAACATATTTCATACTATTTTCTATGTAAACAATGTAGAGCCAGGGACCTGGAAGTCCAGTGCGCACCTTAGTTGGCACTCACGCTCAGCTCGCGCACCGCGAGTCAAATGCCAGGCGGGTCGCCCACCCCTAAGGGCTTCCCGACGTTGTCTGAGGGGGCATAGGGTTATTTGGAGTCCCAGCTCTGAGGACCTACAAGGTCCTCCAACCATGAAGCTGGGACTCGTATGCAGAGCCCCCGCCTCACCACCACCACCACCCTGCAGCCAGCATGGAAAGAACTGTGCCAGCTGCATCTCTGAGGTTGGAAATTGACCTTGGAGAGGGCTAAAGGGGCATGCAGGGGAGGCAGGGAGGGGAGGAGACTGAGGCCGTTGGCTTATGCCATATCCAGATGGCGAACCAGCCTACTTCCCTTCCCCTCTGCAGCACTTCATCTAGATGGCCGAAAACGGCCTGTCTAGATGAAATACAGGGTGCGAGGTGCAGAGTGGCAGAAATCGCCATCTCCGTGCCTCATGGCCTACGTTGGATGCACATAAGCCTCGTAGGGATGGGTGCTGAGCCCGGCGCTTGGCTCGTGGGGCTCTCGGTGAGCTGAGCCTCCGGTGAGCGCCAACTGAGGCACTCGCCAGACTTTCGGGTCCCCAGCGCTATATTTTTTATGTAAAAAACAGCGTAAACTATGTTAAAATGGCTGCAATTGGCGTAACCGGTGCTACGTTTTTTACATTAAAAACAGCATAAAATATGTTAGAACAATTTTATGCAAACTATGCAAATCACAGTTGTTCTAATGTATTTTACGCTGTTTTAAATGTTAAAAACGTAGCGCCGGTTACACAAATTGTGGCCATTTTAATGTAGTTTACGCTGTTTTTTACATAAAGAATGTAGCGCCGGAAACCGGAAGTTCCTTTCCCCAGCTCAGCTCACAAGGATGCAAGCCGAGCCGGGAAAGGTAAGTCGAGCAGAGCTCAGGGGGTCGAGCCTGGCAAGTTCGCTGAGCTTCCACCCCCCTATCGAGCTCCATGCATGGCCCTATTCAGAGGTTTATGTGCATTGAGGGCAGACAACATAGGATTGTGCCCTCTGTGAGGTGTTTGGGTACACCCACAGTAACTGGAACCCAAAGGTTTTTAATATGTTCACAGTACTGTACAGGGATGATGCCTAAATACGGTATTTAATGTTGTCTCTTTAAAATGTGAAATATTTTCCATCTCTGCATTACAGTTCCATTTTGCCCGATCAGATTCATTCAAAGTAATTGTGAGTGCTTCTGTAATCCTGGTTGCATCAAATGTGCTAGATTTATATATATTTGTTTGCTTTTTAAGCCAACAACTTCATTGCAAAATCTACTTAATGTTGCAAAATGTGAATAATATAGTTATTGGCATATTAGTCACCAGCACCTAAATAGAAGAAAATGAAAAGCTAGTAACCTCATTAATCTTACACCTGCTATATAATAAACAAATATATTACTTTTCATCATGTACTACTCTTACACTCCCTTTAAAGTAAACAAATATATTTCTGAGATCAACTTCTGAGAAAAGTATATTTCATCAAGATATGACAACCAGAACATTATTAGGACTTCTTGTGGTTATTTATTAGGAGTATTAGCATTGCAATATGTAAGTATTTCCCTTTAAAATATCATTTAACAGGAAATATTATCGTATAACTGTATTACTCGGTTGTTAGCTTTTTGCAGGAGAAGATTTAGGCTGCAATGCTGCATACAGTTAGATTACTTAAGGCTGCAATTCTACACCCACTTAGCTAGGAGTTATCTCCATTGAACACATGGCACTTTCTTCTGAGTAGACATATATAGGATTGCAGTGTTTATCCCGTGGGATTTTCAATGGGATTTAAACAATGAACAGAACAATCCTAGTCCCCCGCCGGTGGCTGGCTGAGTGGGGTGGGGGTTAGAATAGGGTGGAAGGGCCATTCCTCCAGCATTGAGGAGCTCCTCTGGTGGGGTGGCACATCCACCATGGAGGCCCCCACTGCATCTGCAGAAAGCTCTGCAGGCATAGGTCTATCCCCACTGGTCTTACTGCCAGCAGAAGGGTCCCAAAGAAGGTGCTCCAGAGGCATGTCAGAGGTATCCTTGGATCTGCTAGATCAAAAGCTACTTTGCTCCCCTGACATGGCTTCAGGTGAGGCCCACAAACTACACCAGCTAGAGGCTGGCATGGTACTTTTTCCTGCAATTGGTTTGAATGGGAGGGACAATTCAATAGAAAAGAAAAAGAAAAATTCATCAAAGAAAAAGAGCTGTCCCCCCACCTCTCACCCTGGTTGCAGCGAGCTGGCAGGGCTTTGGGATGTGGTGGATCATCTGCCATTTAAGTCCCTTCCCACCACTTAGGATCGCTCTTCTACTCATGTGTAGGACTGCATCCATATGTAAATATGTTTAGCTTTAAGAATATCTTGTATCTCTATGTATCTAACAGTGTTGTTCTGTTAGCATAAATGATGTTGCGCTGGCAGAAACTCGGCTCAGATCTATGTGCAAGAGGAGAACCCAACTATAGTTATGTTTGTAGAAGCACGGTTGCGCAAGTGGTTGTGCATTATGCTTGCACAGTTGTGCAGAACTCCTGTGCATCCCATCGTGCAACTGCTTGCGCACTTGCTTGCACAACCGGTTGCGCAAATGTAATGGGTAACCGCTTGTGTTGCACAAGAATGCTCTGAGAGTCCCCTCCCTAGAGAACCCAATACTTCAAGGAAGAGGGAAGCAGCACAACCCAGCAGTGAGTTTTCCAAAGTTTTATTTCTGTACAAAAAGGACCAGCAGGGGCACGTGCCCAAATCATAGCTGGACAAGGATCAGTGGGGCATACAAACATTCTTATACTTTTCTACAGTCAGGGGTGTACTCGCTCTCAACAAATCAGATACATTCGTTTAACCGTGCCAACCTATTGAATACATTTCCCCGTATATGACGGCAACCAATACATTTCTCTTGACATGGAAAATCTTAATCTCTAAGATGTTGTTTCTTATGACCTCTTAGGTTACTTGAGGTACTTGATGTCCCATGTGCCTGCAACATTTGCGTTGGCACTGGGAAATAGGCTTTTGGGACCAAATAGCAACTTAATGTGAAAATATGATTATGAAGCATTTCAGGACAATGAAATATCATAACTAAAGCAATGCATCATGGCTCTCTAAGGTTCTTTGTCCGGAACAACAAAAGCAGATAAGCAAAGTCAAGTACAATCAGGAGGTGGTACATGGGCAGAAATCAGGTCATCCAACAGGGGTTCAACAGATCCAACTTGTATACAGAGTTCATCAGTGCTTTTCTGGACCTTGCCTTAACAGATGCCTATGGACAGCAGGGTGGTCTTTTGGGGTTTCAGCCCTTGTGGGCTGCTCCTCGAATTGCTATTCCTTGCTGGCCAGGGAATGCTGAGATTTGCAGAAGCTCTGTTTGTTCAAGCATGTGTAGGATTTGGCCTTTACATAGCTTTAACTCAGACTTCTGTCATGCCAGGTCACACTGATCTTTTAGGGTTTTAGACTAGAAGTCTTTCCCTCAGCCTTAGTGAAACTGGGACCCTTTGTATGTCAGACAGGTGCTCTGTTACTGCTTTATGTGGCCTATGTGAATGGACAATGCCTTTCTCACCTGGGGTCCCAATTTGTAATTAGGGAACTATAGTTAAGAGATGAATTTCTCAGAATCCATCTCTGCCTTTCTGTTGCTTAAAGCAGGCCGGAATGGGGGTTCCTCTTTGCTTGCTAGAAAGAGAGAAGCATTGTTTGTGAGATGCCTTTCTTGGCGGGAAACAGACATTCCTAGGAAGAACATAGTCTGGGCGTGTCGCCAACTGATTGCACTTTTGCAGGCATCTGGCCAGGAATTGCTTCTGGTGCTTCTGTAATCCAGCAGGAAGCAGGAATTGTTCATTTTAAATGCATGCTATGCCTGGACCTCTTTAATACATGTGAAAGGCAGCTCTCTGTATATGCACCATGTTCATTTCTCCAACACTTGCACAACACAAAAATTCAGTGGACCTCCGCTAGCACTATTTAAGTTTGTGGAATGACACTGTTGGATACTGCCCTATATATTGTAACCTTATAATAACTGGTTAGCCTTTGATGGAGTTTTTTTTTAAATACTCATTTTAAGGCCTTTTCTGTTTCCTTCCCCCCCCCCCTTTTATCTAATTGGTTAATAGTTGAAGAAAGATTGTGTTTTTAATTTACATTTTAATTATTCCAGAGAGAGAGAGAGAGAGAGAGAGAGAGAGAGAATGATTAGAAATCTACTTGCAAATAATTTTATTGGCATTTTGTGTCCAGAAAATAAACAGGGCTGCGCTGGATGTCTGCCTGTTTCATTTTTTAAAGGTGAAATTAGCGCTTGGGGGGGTATTGAAATATGTTCTTCTCAAAGAATCACAAAGCCAATTGATGGTGAGTGAAGGCAATGTTTTCTGGATCAGCATTGCCATCCCTCTGAATGGGCAGTTTCACCCCTTTTGGAGAAAACCCTGAAAAACCACCAAAGGGAGGGCAGTTTTTTCACCATTGCCAAACCATTTTCAGCTCAGCCCTTGAAATAAATCTCAGATTGCAGCTCTATGCATATTTACTTGGGAGTAAGTCCCGTTTAACCCAGTGAGACTTGCTTCTGAGTAAACATGCAAAGGATTGGGCCATCAATATGTTTGACTTCCTCAATTGCTCCCATTCCAAAGATTAACAATCTCTATAGCAAATAAACCATTTGTAATTTACACACACCCTTATCTCAGTGGTATAATGCCAAGACTCTGTTGGAAGACTGCACAAACAGTGTTGTTGCCTTAAAAACCTTGTTATTCACCTACCCTCTTTAATTTGTGCTGAAAGGAGAAGATATTAGTTAGCCCCTGCTGGTTGGTACAGTCAATGTGATACTCCAAAGAAACTTTGCAAGCCGTCTGTTTTCATTTTAGACCTACATGAAAAATCATCAAGGGAAAAAAAAAAAAGTGCTAAGGGAAGACTTCAACCCTTTGGGCTTTGCTTCGTAATTGAAGCATTCTCCTGAATTTTTCTGTTTTATCCTGTACTAAATTTCCCCAGTGACTTTTGAAGTATGCAGGCCAATATCCCTGAGCAGTATTCCAACACCAAGCAATTACTGGCAGGGGAATGGTCAGTCAGATGCAGGAAAGAGTCACAGGAAGAGCTAACAGTTGTAACTGGAAAATTCACCCTTCCTAGCATGGGTTGAAATGTAGGTAGAAGGGGATTAGCTTTTTCTTCCCCTTGCCTTTCAGTGTGAATTATAATGCCTTTACAGTTTACTAACTGTGAAACAGTTAATGAGGATGCATGCAGCACTATCAACATATACATGGTGATGAAAGAAGCATTCACATAACACACCAGGATTCTGCTACACAAAGACTCTGCACAAGAAATTCGCAATTGACTATGGCAGCTTCTCCCCAGAGGCGTAGCGTGGGGGGTGCAGGGGGGGCCGGCCGCACCGGGCCGCAACATCTGGGGGGGGGCGCTCGCACTCGCAGCTCTCTGCCCCTGGCGGGAAAGAGGAAGGAAGCGAGCCGGACCAAGCGCCCCGCGTCCTCCCTCTCGTCCTCCGGGGCTCGCGCCCTCGGCAACGCCGGCTGCTCCTGCCGCTGCGCGCGCATGCGCGCGCACACACACACACCCTAATTGCCGCGCCGCGTCTTCCGTTTGAGCGGAGCAGCGGCAGCAACCGGGAGGCGGGCTGAGCCTGCGAGGGAGCTCCCCAACTCGCTCTCTGCTGCGGCTCCGCCAGCCCCAGCCACGACTGGATTCTTCCAATAGATAGAAAGTAGAAGGACAAGATGGGAGGCGAGGGGAAGGAAGAGGGAGAGGTCAGGGAAGTGAGCACGTGTGAATGGCGGAGGACGAGCGAGCGATGGTGGGGAGGGGTCAGGAAAGGCCACCTCATGGCAGAACTGGGTCAACGGGAGTCGCTGGAAGGAGGTGAGACAAGAACGTTTAAAGCAGCCTTCCTCCATCTCCAGATATCTTGCGCTACAACTCCCAACGTTCCTGACCATTGACTATGCGGGCCGGGGCTGATGTGAGTTGAAGTCCAAAATGTCTGGAGGGCACCAGATTGGGGAAGGATGGTTCAAGGCATGAAGCCCATCTCTAGACCCCAGAGGGATTTCAGGGACACGGCTTAATTATTATTTTTGTTGTTAGTTGCATTTTTACTGCGCCTTTCCTCCAAGGTTCTTTCCCGCCTCCACCTCCCTGTTTTATCCTCCCAATAACCCTGCGGGGTAGGTTAGGGGGAGAGATAGTGACTGGCTTAATGGGGATTGGAACATGGTCCTAGGCAGGCACTCTAACCACTTCATCACGCGCACACACACTGGTTCTGATAATGGGTTTCTTGAAACCAAATATTGGCCTTGGCTTAGAGGTGATGACATGTCTACCACTACCTTGTTTCGAGTGCCCTGAGCACCATGGGACCCATAGGCTCTCCCTTCATTTAGGACCTCAGTCACAACTCCCTAGATGAAGCCATCTCAGTAGTTTTGGGGCCATGCACCTCCTGAAATTTTCAGTCCAGCAGCCCTCTTTGTACAGTACCTGCAGCAATGCAGCTGCTGCCATCCCATAGCTGTTTCCATGCCACTCCCTGTAACATGCTCTGCTTCTGCCAATGAGATTAGGGTGGATGGTGTGGTTATGCTTCACACTAGTGAAACCCGCCCTATTGAGAAATACAGGTAGTAGCCTATGTAGTCTGAATGTTCCCTCTTTATAAATTAACATTACATATATGTGCAAATGACAGACAGGTTTGACAGGTCCTTACTCCCAAAGGGCTTACAATCACAAAACAGACACAGGGAAAACAACAGCGCAAAGGGCAGGAAATGGAGGCAAGGTTAGCAGGGGGGAAATATGCTATTATTTAAGTTACACACATATTTTGATTAATTAATTAATTTTATTTTATTTATTATATTTATACCCCACCTTTTTTCCTGCAAGGAACCCAAGGCGGCTTACATAATCCTCCTCCTCCTCCTCCTCCTCTCCATTTTACCCTCCAACCCCCGTGAGGTAGGTTAGGCTGAGAGTCAGTGACTGGCCCAAAGTCACCCAGTGAGTTTCATGGCCGAGCGGGGAATAGAACCCGGATCTCCCGAGTCCCAGTCCAACACTCTAACCACTACGCCACACTGGCTCTATATTGTATTAAATTACAATATAGTGTTGTGACTATTTGAGGTGACTTTTGAGGAGAGTTCATCAAACTCCTCCAAAACAACTTGTTTCTACTTTTCTCCCCTCATCCCTGGCTTTGCAAAACCTCCAGCTATTTTGCATTATTGTGGGTCTCAAGTATCCTCCCTTAATTTTATGCCATTTCTGTCATATTTTGGGCACATTTCTCTAGGTCAGTGTTCTCCAACCTTGGGCCCCCCAGATGTTTTTGGCCTACAACTCCCAGCAGGCCCCAGCCAGCTATGCTGGCTGGGGCATGCTGGGAGTTGTAGGCCAAAAACATCTGGGGACCCAAGGTTGGAGAACACTGCTCTAGGCACAATTGTCTTGTGTGCAAGAAACAAAAGAACAAACAAAATGTCTTGTAGTGGGTACACAGAGGGTTTCTTTAACTAATCTAGTGGAAGAGACTCGAGTGCTAAAATCCACGGGTTAGGGGGCACAAATTACTTGCCTTGCCCCGGGTGCTGACAACCCACGCTACGCCACTGCTTCTCCCTACTCCTTTAGCTCCAGAACTTTTACTAGCAACATCGTACAAGCAGGTGTCAGGAACCAGCACCCCAGAGGTGGATGACCACTATCACCCCTATACTAGTGATGATGCTGACATGACCCATGTGAGTACATTATGTCAGAGGGAAAGTGCAGATAAACAGTTGTATACAGTATCCACATGCTTGGGTATTTGGTCATATGAGACATACATTTAGCCCTTTGGGGTATTGTGGGGCTCAGGCTAGGATTGGCTCTCTATACACGTCTCATCATACTGAAGGCTGCAATCATATTGGAACAGAGTAAAGCTATTATATTTTGATTTGATCAGTTTCACAGGTAGGCCATGCAGATCATCTGTGGAAAGCGACCGGACAGATACTTTACTGAAGCCATATCAAGGAGTTACTGATTTGTAGAATAAAAAGATATCACAGCTGCATGAGCATGTGGTTTTATACATCAGTTACCATTGGTAGCTTTATATTTCCTACACCTTCTGATTGCTCAGTTCCCTTAACACTTCCCCAAACTAAACACAAACCAGAATGCAGCTAGACATTGAAATCTGTTCTTTTCCAAAGTTTGTGATGCAGTCTGCAAAAAACAAACACAAACACCCTTAGAAAAACTGCATACATTTGGGAAAAAAATTGCACAAAAATGTGTACATTTGAAACAATGCATACAAAAATGTGTGTATTGGTGGGAAATGTGCACAAAATGCTTTATCCACTGGAAAAATCACTTGCAAAAATGCATACATATGAAAAAGTGCACACACAAAATGTGTACATTTGAAAAAAATGTACAAAAATGTGTATATTTTGAAAAACTGTGCATGAAAATCTGTACAAAATTTGATGCAGACTAAGAAAAAACACACACAATACAATGCGGAAATAAAACAGGATAGAATAAATTTAGCAATGGAAAAATGAGAACCTGAGCAAAATCCGAGCTTGACAGCATTGGCCATCCCTCACACCATGAAGCTTGTCTTGAAGAGCATGCAGAAGCTGCAGCTAAAATAGCACCCTGATGTGGATGAGTAACTGAGAACCCATAATATCTGTGTCACAGACTCTTGTAGGCTTGCTAGCTCCATGTGTGCACCACTGATAGTACTGGAGGTAGTGACCAATAAAGCTCTAAGCAAGTATGATTCAACATGTCACGCCAGCAAACCATCTCCTAAACTTACCCATCTCCACAGAAGCCTTCGCTTAACAGCAGTGAATGGCATCTCTGCAGCAAGTTTCAACAGCAAGGGCATGGAAAGAAATTTTGGCCATTCTCCAGCTCTGAACTCCCCCCTTTTTTGAGTGCTCATTTTTGGGAAGTGATGTAAAACTTTTTATTTAAGTGGGCATTCATTGGCTGGGGACACATATAAGACTGTTTTAATTGCACATTTTAATCTGTATATAGTATGGCTTATATAATTTTAATGGTTGTTACTCTCCAGAGCCTAAGGGATATAAATAAATAGAGAAAGAAAAATATCTGTCCACTCTTAATAGCCTGAATGTTCAAACTTTTGCCCATTTCCCTCTTTGAAATGGTGTCGCCCATGCAGTTAAAAGAATCTCATTAGTTTGGGCTCAGTGAGAAGCTGTTCAGCAGCGTTCACTTTTTATAGGCTTTGTACTCACATTAGCCAAGTTATTCAAAGTTGCATTCTTTAACGATAGCCCTCTCTTCATGCTGCGAGGCACCTGGAAAACTTTACAAATGTTGCTAACAGGCCCACAGTGCTTCTCAGCCCAGACAGTCATTGCATATGCCACAGGGAAGCAGACAATGTCAAGAGTTTATAGATAGTGCTGGAAATATCAGCAGTGCATGAACATTATGCCTCCATTTTCAACTAAAAAGACTTGCACATCAAAACTGTGCATCAACTGGCAGTACAAAACAGGGAAAGCATTTCTTCATAGACACGTGGATATAAGAAATTAATATGTCCAGCCTGGGTATATGTCACATGATGAACATGGCGTGTGTGTGTGTGTGTGTGTGTGTGTGAGAGAGAGAGAGAGAGAGAGAGAGAGAGAGAGAGAGAGAGAGAAGCCCAATCCAATTTGGGTTTGAAGTTTACTCATATGGAGTTTTGAAACTGCTGTAATGCTTACCCCCAACCCCAAATGAGTTTTATTCCCCTCTCCCCTAGAAATTTGCATTTGGTTTCTTTGAGTATTGGGTAGAAAAGGTTTCCAAGTTCATCCGGACCTGCGATAGTCAGAGCTACAGCATTCAGAAATAAACTTTGGGGCTAGAATCTGGAATATCTCCATTTAGAGACCATGGGTAATGTTTGTTTTTTAAAAATTAAGCATCCTACCCCTAGAACAGGGATGGGCAACCTTTTTGTGCTTGAGGAACACTTTTGATGTTAGGTGACTGGTCAGGAGCCACATATCCAAAGGGGGTGCAGCCCGAGGAAAATGGAGCAGGGCTAGTGTTATCTCCCCATGATTACTTCAAATAGACCGGGCCATTTAAGTTTTTTTTTTTTTAAAAAAATATCTATAATTATCCTTTTGTCCTTTTATTTTACTATAATTTCCCTTCCTCTCCCTTTTAATTTTACATTACACCCACCATCCCTCTATCACCCTTGTCCTCCTCCACCTAGTACACTTACTTCAGACCTGAACTCTTTCAGTCTTGTCGGTGAATGACACCATGAGGAGCAGCAGCACCCCGAACAACACCATCTGCCTGCAGCCAACTTTAAGGGCAGACAGAAAGAATCCTCAAGAATCAGGTGCCAGGACATCTTCCAGCGGACTCAGAGGAAATGAATCATAGAGCTCTCTGAGGGTGGATGTCAGAGTTCAGACATTCTCTTATCTGGGTAGATCAAACAGGTGAGGAGAGGGAGCACTCCAACCCTGTCCCTATGTCTCATTGCATCCATCGCCTTCTACTCGTGGAGGGCAATGTTGGAAGAGGAGAGCCTCCTCCTGTATCCATGGAGTCTCTCCATGCAAGCCAGAACACTAGAATATCACCATTCTGGCTTGTGTGGAGAGCTTCCATGGATACAGGAGGCTCTCCTCTTCAGATGTCACCCTCCATGAGTAGAGGGTGACGATAACACACGAGGAGGGGGTGGGCCTGGAGCTCTCTCCCTCCTCATGTGTTTGATCTACCCAGGTAAGAGAATGCCCTAATAGGGCTTAGTACAAGACAGTGGTGGCGTAGTGGTTAGAGTGTTGGACTGGGACTCGGGAGATCCGGGTTCTAGTCCCCACTTGTCCATGAAGCTCACTGGGTGACTTTGGGCCAGTCACTGCCTCTCAGCCTAACCTACCTCACAGGGTTGTTGTGAGGATGAAATGGAGAGGAGGATTGTGTAAGCCACCTTGGGTTCCTTGCAGGAAAAAAGGTGGGATATAAATATAATAAATAAATAAATAATAAAACTATCAGAACAGGAACAGCATCAGCACTGTATATTAGAAGGGAGAGGAAGCAAAGGCAGCAAAGGAAAAAGGTGACAATAGGAGGGGGAAAGGGGGCAATAATTGGGTGGGAGAAGAAGCAAAGGCAGCAAAGGAAAAAGGTGGTGGTAGGAGGGGAAAGGGGGCAATAATTGGGTGTGTGAGAGGATTCTCATCCATGGGGGGAGGAAAAAACAACAACAGCAGCCACTGTGGTGGCAGCAAAGGCCATGATTTCTTTTGGGGTGGAGGAGAGAAAGTGAAAACTGCAGCAGTGGCTAAGTAGCTGTGGAATTGACTGAATGGGCACGTTCACACAGCATGCTAAGCCACCCTGCAAATAAGCTACACAGTGTGGATTGTTTGCAGAACAACCCACGGTGCGCCCGGCAGGCAATGGGGCTCACTGTGGCTTGTTCTCCCCTCCGTCCCCCTCCGTCCTCCAGCCAGTATCCCAGGCAGTGCCCTTCATGTCAGAACCCATCTTGTCTCCCCCTCCCCTCTCTGATTGCTACCCCTTTTCATTCGCCACCATTTTTTCCCCCAGAGCCCCACAAAAGTGGAACTGGGGTCACATTTTTAAATTGTTTTTTAGCCCCTGAAAAATGCACAACTGTGTTCATACTTTTTATTATTGTTGTTGTTATTATTATTATTATTGTTATTGTTGGTCTTTCACAAGTGCGCTCTTATGGCTGTCCAATACGTATGTGTAGTCTTGCCTGGTCACCTCCCTTGTCTGTTTCAGCTATCAAAGCGAGCAGCGAGGTGGAGTAGGTTACAGGATGACAAGGTGAGAGATTGCATTTATAGACTAATTTGCATACAGTTGCCAGGGTCCAAGTGCCAAGTTGTCAATTGAGAAGCCCTGAAAACGGGGGAAATTGAGAAAGTAGGTGCACCAAAGGGGGTGGGTCCAATATCACCCACTTAGCAATGCAATCCTAGCAATTTTAAGTGCTGAACTGACAGTTGTCAGTGTCCTCCACCACCATTTCAACACTTCCCCAAGTCTCCAGCTAGTCCAAAATGGGAAGCCTTTCTCAGCTCCTTTCTCAGCTCCTTTCTGGGGCACTTACTGATGCAGTTACTGCAGTTCCCTGACAGTTCTAAACCCCCCCCCCCAAAAAAAACCCCCACAGAAATATACACAAATGTAATGGCTGGGATGTAATGGAGAGGAATTTTGCACACCTGCATTATCTTGGCTATTACTGCAGGTGCACAAATTTCCCCTCAATTTACTTCTGAGCCCTTAAATTTATGCAGAATTCCCCTCCATTTACTTCCCAGCCATTACATTTGGCATATAGTTCCCAGTCCAAAAAAATGCACAAATATTCCTGACAGATTTTTTTTTTTAAACAACCTTAGAGTTGGCAGAATGGGATGGAGCATATGTGGTGCCAACACCAGTGGTACTTACACTCCCCACCCCCATGGGGCACCATTCACTAGGTCCCATTCAGCTGCCTCCTCAGGGCTTTTTTTAAAAAGAAACAACAGGGAACCACAGTAACCACAGCAATAAGTGCTCCAAAAAGGGGGGGGGGTAATATTTCCCTTTTCTAGACTGGCTGGAGACTCCGGGAAGTGTTGAAAAGGTGGAGGGCACTGACAATTGTCAGCTCAACACTTAAAATTGAGATGATTACATTATTAAGTGGGTGATATCCCCCCCTTTTGGTACACTTACTTTTGCCACTTTGCCCCCTTTTCACTTGACGGCTAGGCACTTGGTCGCTGGCAAATTAGCCTATATGCAGTCTTGCCTTGTCAGTTTCCATGTATGTTACCTACTCCATTTCACTCCCCTTGACAGCTGAAACTTACAAGGACATTGGCAAAGCAAGAGTACACATATCAGACAGCCATAAGTGTGCACTTGTGAAAGACTAATAATAATAATAATAATAATAATAATAATAATGGTCCAGACCATTGTATGGCTTGAGCAGAGACCAGGTGCATTGCAGAAGCTGCTTGCTCAGCAAGTAGCTCCAAATAATTCTTTTGAAACTGCAGTCAGAAACAAAAATACCCCCAGGGCTTCTAGTTAATTTGACCTGGGGAGATATTTCTTTTTGATTCCATATATCACACTTTAAAAAATGGAGCATGAATAAAAACCATCCACTGAAGAAATGTCATTGGATGTGATTCCACTGCAGCCAACATCCTGTTTGTAGTGGTGACCATCATCCCTGAGGTCCCTCTAATGCCCCAGTGGATGGTATGAACTGTCTCAACATACCACAGTCTCATCTAAAATAATAATGTTGGTTTTTACTAAGCAGGAAATGGAATTCAGAAACTACATCTCAGCTGGGGGGACCAAATTGGCAGCCTCTTCTTGACCCAGCACTCTTTGAAGTCTGTGCCCCGCTGATCTGCTGAAGAGAACAGGAGAGCAGAAAGCAACTGTTTCTGCTTTTATACCTCTACGTCTTTCAACAGACTGCTTGGAAGAGACTGCTCTTCAGCCTCCATTATTAGCAGGAGTAAAGCAAAGCTCAACTGAGGAGTTCTAAAGACTTTTATCCCTTGTCAGCTGAAAAGGTGATAGAACCAAAAGAAAAAAGAAAAGAAAGAAAAGTTTTCTCACCTCCTGTGCCTCCATCATGCAGCAAGTGTTTCAGAGCCTGAGTAATTGATGGTGAATCTGAGAACTTGCTTTCCCTGTTGCCCATAGTACAGGAAGAGGCCATTCCCTGCTGCCATAAGCCAGCAAAACTTGAGCTCGCTAAAGTTCTCCAAATTACATCTTGAAGCTCATTCCGATTCGAGTCCATATCAGATTGGGAGCTTAGCTTGTTTTTCTTTTTGCATGAAAAACCATGCATAGTTTCATGTGTATTTTTCCAAATGTGCACATCAATTGTGCACATCTTTGAAATGTACACATTCTTCTCCCATTGAGTAAAGCATGTTTGTGTGCATTTTTGAAAAGTGTGCATTTTTATGCAAATTTTTCAAATGTACACGTGCACTTTAATACATTTTTGGAGTCCACAAACCACATTGCAAGCTCAGAAACATATGGACTTTGACCGCGGATTGTGCCCGTGTCAGTGTTCACTCTGGAAGGTGTGAAGTGCATAAATCCTGGGGGAAAAGAACTGAAATGAAGTTCTCATACATCCCTTATAATAAGGCAGCCTGAAATATTGTAAAACATTGTAAGACCAGCAACTAAGACACTGTACCTGCTATATATTTCTTTTTAAATAAACAGCTTTTCTTTCCTTCTAAACATGTTGTGTCTAAAGTTCAGTGTTAGTCAAGTCTGTTTAGTGTTAAAGGTAAATACTTCATACTTCACTCAACTGTGCGCATTTTTCCTCCAGCCAAAAGTTTGTCCAGTCTATGTTTAGTGTTAAAGTGCATACTTCACTCAACTGTGTGCATTTCTAATCCAGCCAAAGATCCCAAACCTTTTGCAATAGGGTGGGGTTAACCTGTCTCCTTGGAGGGCATCTAATGCCCAGATTATCTGTCCTAACAGGAGGATGAGGAAACAGTTCCTTACAGATACTTATTTTCAACTGCTTGGAATGTGAGGCCAAATCATGGCTAAATTCAGCAACATGAGTGTCAAGGATGCTGCATAGATAGAAAAGATCCCTGTGCCTTTTGGTAGCCTATAGACAGCCGGGGGGGGGGGGAAGGCCCCCACCCCACACTGGCAAGGAAAGGAAAGAAGAAGGAAAGAATCCATAGCTACCTGACTTGTGGTCGGTCCTGCACTGGAAGGGGTCCTGCATGGCAGAGAGCAGCAAGAGGTGCACGCATTCCTGCTTGCTGACTTCTATGGGCGAAGCTTGAGTTCTTATACTTTTCTTCTGAATCTCTTGCTACTTGGGAGGGGCAGGGCGAGGGCTGTCTTTGTTTCTCTGATGTTCTTTAATCACCATTCTTTTGTGTGCTTATGGTGGCTTGATGGGTGTCATATTAGGAAAAACCTTTTTTGTGTTCTCTTTGTTTGATGAGCTTTCTATTGGGGAAGGCCACCCTCTTGCAGGGCTTATTCTAAGGTTCTTTTCAGGAAAGTCTCTCTTGTGCCATTAGGCTGTGTGTGTGTGTGCCTGTGTGCGTGTGTGAATCTAATCAGTGCAAGATGTGCATCAGCTGCCCATTCATGAAACATGTTTCCTAGATCTCAATCACTCTCCATGCATGCCTTCATTTGCAATCCTGTGGGACAGCTCAGGTGGAGGGCTGGCGGCTAGGGATGTGCACAGAGCTCGATCAGGGTGGTAGCGGTGGAAGCAGGGCAAACTTGCCCCGCTCGGTCACCCTGAGGTCCGCATGACTTACCTTTCCCTGGCTCTGCTCACGTCCTCACCGCTCGCAAGATGAGACAGGGAAAGGAAGTTCCGGGTCCCCAGTGCTACACTTCTGGGTCCCCGGCGCTACGTTATTTACGTAAAAAAAAAGAGAGAAAACTTCCTTAAAATAGCCGTGATCTGCGTAAGCGGCGCTTTGTTTTTTATGTTAAAAACAGCATAAAATACGTTAGAATCAGGGCCGGTGCTACCATTAGGCCAACTAGGCAGCTGCCTAGGGCGCAGGGCTAAAGAGGGCGCCAGAAACGCCTTGAAAAAAAATACAGCGCTCTCAAGTGGGAAGGGGGGGGCACTAAATATCTGATCTAGGGCACCAAACTGCCTTGCACCGGTCCTGGTTAGAATAATGTATTTTATGCTGTTTTTAACATAAAAACCAAAGCGCTGCTTAGTGCTTACGCAAAACGCGGCTGTTTTAAGGAAGTTTTCCCTGTTTTTTACATAAATAACGTAGCGCCGGGGACCGGAAGTCCACCAAGCACCTGTGCATCAGCTGGCACACACGGGGTGCTCGAGGTGGGCCGCACGGAGGGGGTGCTCGGCGAACGCCCTGTTAGCCAAGCGCCAGGGTAGGTGCACAACCCTAATTCCTCCTGAATCCTTGCTTGCCTAACACTCCTGTTGGGGCCTGTTGTGGACTTCTTTGTGCTTGACATAACTATAACTAAATTGTTATTAATTATATCTACGTATATAACAGTCCCCCCATTGGTAGCTTGGTATTTGGAGAATATGAAGCTGCTACTCCTTTAGTTGGCACTGGGCATTCATTCATTGCTCGAGACTCTGAAACTTCTGTGTCAACTTTTTCATTCATACATACAGTCTTTCTCACTGTTGCAATGAAAAGATAACCATGCACAACCATGACTACTGTGTTTGGACTACACTATGTTGTTCAGGCTCTTGCATGATTTGGAACCTTAGCTCATTAATGGGTTTTACTTTTGGCTGGTCTGAGGGAAGCTGCATTTCTGTGCTCTTTCTGCTTTGCATATGTTTCTGGACAGGTGTGTGCGTGAACAGGTTTTTTAACTCTTAAGTAAAGGAGGGTGAGAGAAGTGAAAGAGGAAAGCCTTAACTTAACATTGCTTTCTAATTTCAGCATCCTGTGTGAAGGATGTGTGAGGAATCCATCAGATTTTTTATTGCAGACTTCCCCAATGCACACCACATGGCTATAGACCTGAATGCATTGAGAAATCTGCACATTTTAGGACTTGGGATGCATTTCGCAGAACATTAAAAACATGTCCGATAAAATGCGCACATTTGAGAAGTGCTAAGAAATGTGTACATTTCAAAAATGCATAGAAATATTCTTCAGTGAATGGTTGGATGAATAAATTTATTAATATATGGAGGTGGGGTGAAAACCCATGCATATGGTGAAAATACATATTCACACAGAACTGACATGAAGTGGGAAAAAGAGAAAGTCCATGGAATTGTACTTGACAGATTCACCCATCCCTACCCCATAAGTATTCTGTACAAGTGATGAGACTGGTACTGGATGTAGTTTTCATTTTTGGTTCTGGGTTTTTGTTTGTTTGTTTCTTTAAAATGTTTCTAGCCCTTAAGGCTGTAAACATAGGTTTAAAAATACGCAGGGCATTTCTTGGTGAAATCTGAAATGGTAGAGGAGTGGCTGAGCAGCATTTCCATCAGCAGAGGGCTGGGCATCAATGGGCCAGGGCTTTATTCAACCTCTGACCCTTCAGCCATACTTTGTCATCTTTTACTATTCTTACACATTTCTATACAAAGTGAGGTACTACATAATAACCAAACTAGCACACAATGGTTCCCACTCCCCTGTATCTTACCCTGATGTCCTCTGAAATCTTCCATGGTTTCATTTTGTTCTTCATGTCCACCACAATAGCAGTCTTATACATTTCTTACGTTGAGAAAATGTCTCCTGTTCCCTTGCCTTGCAAAGAGGGAACAGCAGCCCCCGAGTCCTGAATCACAGGGATTGTTCAAACATCTCATTTTAGGCTGGGAACATTCTTCACTCCCACTTATTATTTACAGGGACTTCAAGTACCCAGAAAGCACGACTCTATTGAGTACTTAACGTAATGCTTAATCCAGTTCTGGATGTGCAGCATAGCAGGCCATTGGTGTAGGCTATGTTGGCAGTTCTCTGACAGAGTTTGGGGTGAGACAATTTTGCCAACTTTTTTTCTTTTTGCTGTAGCCAGTAATTTAGGGTACAATCCAATGGGTTGCGCCCTCGATGCTCGTAAGCCTCTGAACTCAAGAGGCTTATGAGCATCCTCTGCAGAGCGGTGGAAGCAGTGGAGGTGATCTCCCCTCCCTGCTCCTCCCACTCTGCAAATCAGCTAGATGGCTGATTTCTGCCATCTAGCTGTGGCGCTTCAGACAGGGAGGGAAGGAGGCTGGAGCACCGCCAGGATATCTTGTATCCTGGGCGGCCTGGCCTGGCCTCCTCCCCTCCCCACCCCGCAGAATGCCCCCTTTACCCCTTCTCCAAGGTCACCATCCCAACTTTGGAGAAGCAGCCAGTGCAGTTCAGTTCTTTCTGTGCAGGCTGCGAGGGCGGGCAGGGGGGAGGGAGATCCAAGTGCGGATCTCCAGCTCCAAGGTCAGAGCTCTGTTTCCAACCTGGGATCTGGGACTCCAAAGAATCCTATGGCCACCCCTGGCTTGGCTTCGTAAGTTTCCATGTATTTATTTTCATCATACACACACACACACACACACACACACACACACACGTATTGTGGGAAGTTCAAGTTGTGTTTGTATAGCACAGGCGATTTGCTTTTATCAGTGCCCATAATGTTCTAATGCATGCTTCATTTGGCTGATAATGGTAGACACTGGAGGACTCTTCAGTCAGTCAATCAGTCAATCAATAGCTCTCTGCCAAGCCATTTTTAAAAAGCAACAATCGGCACTCTCTCTTGTTAGACACCTGCTGAATAGTGCATCACTTACATGCCAGCAGTATTCCTAAGCATGGGCAAAAGGACACTTGAGAGTTTTTAGCAACACAGCAGTCTCTCAATGGGAACATTAGCCAGTCCCAGGCACCAGTCATGCCCATGTGAAGCATGACTAAGCACACATCTCCAGGGAATTACAAACATTTTTTTAAACTAGCTTGGCATCAACTGGGCAAACAGTGGCTTGCCCAGAAGTATGTAAATCATTATGATTATGAAGAGCTATGCTTCTAGCAGAGCATATTTGCATCAGACACAGAAATACAGGATTCCCCCCTCCAGAAATTTCTTGAGGATTTCCTTTTTCTATTAGCCAGCCATGGACATTCTCACAAAATTCAGCTGACTTTAGTGAAGTGTACCCAGTTCCCTTAGATATTATCAAAGTGGCACTTAAACTTGAGTCTACCTTTATAAAATATAAAAGGAACATATCCTAACAGAAAGGTTTGCTACACATGTGTAGCCCATGCTGTGTTCCCCTGCTGCCACTGAAATTGGCCCGATGCATGTAGGAGGACATACACTTGATTTGGTCTTCTCAACTGGACAGGAGGATGGTGGTCTGAAAGTGGGGGACTTGACATCTATCCCCTTGTCATAGCTGGATCACTTTATTGAGGTTTAGACTCTCAGCAGCCTTTCCCCTTGGCCCTCAGTGAAGGTGTTATGACACAACCCTGAAGGCGCACAAGCCTCCTGGAAAAGCAGAGCGCTTCACTTGTGTGAGATGGAAGATTTAAAATCCTGCTCCTGTGTGCAAACACCCATAAATCTACACACAGTAGTTCAGACTTGTCTCTCCCACTCCACGCAGCATTCCAAGCGTATCGGATGACAGCCAGTTCAGCCTCCTCCTTGCAGATCCCAGTAATAAGGAAATAACTCTGTAGACTCCACAGGTTATTGTTCTACCTGTTTATTACTATAGCAAGTATATCCTACAGAGCATACATCCCCTAATTACATTCCATGTGCAGAGAACAATGCATAGCAAGCATTAATCCAGTGGAGCTAGTTGTTTACTCCACCTCAGCTAAGACGTTACATGATTGCATTAAGTCCAGCAAGCACTAGTCAGAAGACCAGAGAGAATAAGAAGCAAGCAATTCCACCTCTCTCCAAAATGGCCACAGAACAGAAAGCTAACAAATCAGTACGTCACCAGAAAGTACAAACCATGTGACCAGCTCGTATTTCTTTCACACCTACTTTTCCCATGAGAAACAGGCAGGAAGTAGAAGACTAAACATGACTTGTTTGCCAGCCATTCTGTACCTTACAAATGTCATATATGGAAGTACCGGGTTCAGATCCTGTCAGGGATGTATGTCACAAAATGGAAGCCACAATCATTCAACCTCAGATGAGGCTTCCTCCCCACCTCCAGCTTGAGAGCATATCAGGCACAGCCCGGCGTATCTTGCTGCCTCAAGCGAGACGGAAGTGCCACTGCCGCCGCCCGCCCACCCACTAGCTTGGCTGGCCTACCCTCTTGGCTGGCTGGCCGGCCGGCTGCTCCCTCACTTGCTCAGCCAGCCAGCTCCCGCCTGACCGGTCGCTCCCACCTTGTGTCCCAGCTGGAGTAGCAGAGCAATTACTACAGGTGCACAAATTTCCCCTCCATTTACTTCCCAGCCAGTTCTGTGTTGTTTTTTTAAAAAAATAAATGTCAGGGAACTGCAGTAACTGCAACGGTAACTGCTCTGAAAATCAGCTGCAAAAGGTGGGGGGAGTTTCTCTTACTGTTATTTCTCCCCTGGTCCTTCGCAACTGTGTGCAAATTAGCCGATAAGCAACCTCGTCTTGTCAATTCTCACGTCGGACAGCTGTAAATGCACAACTGCGAAAGATCGAAGAAGAAGAGGGAGAAGGAGAAGACCCAATTTGCACATTTTTGAGGCACAAAAAAATAAAAAATTAAAAAAGCTGGGGAACAAGTGATGGTCTTTCCAAAGTGCAATCTTGGCATCGGGGGAAGGGCAGTCGCTGGCAAGATCACAAAAAGCAAGCAGCATGGGCTTTTCTGCTGCTCTTGCCAAGTGCTCTGTAGCCTTTTTCAACAAATCTACGATAAAATCACCTTAGCCTGATTCAGATGACACAACAACCCATTGCAGACAAGAAAAACCCTAAAGCAAGCCATGCCCATGGGTTCTCAGGTTGGCTTGTTCATGAAAACTAAGCCATCCTGCAGAAACTGCACTGGGTTTGGACAACATGACAACCCACCATGGCTGGTTACCCGTGGTGGGTTGTTTTGTCATGCGAACCAGGCCAACGTGTCTTCTTGCTAGCGATGGATGAATCAGTCTATATCCAGTCCATGTCAATTTCACATGTATTCAATCGTAAGTCCATCCAATTTCTGCATCAGTCTGTGACTTTTTAAAAACACACACACACAAGTTCATAGTTATTATTGTACACATTTCCCCCCTATGCAATTTACTCTAATATACGCAAGTTTGTATGCAGCTTTCCCTAATATACACAATTTTGTATGCAATATTTGAGCCGAGAACTGCAGTGTACAATTCAGAGACATGTGCAATGTGAGGTACAACAGTATTCGGGATGTGTGAATTAGGTCAAGTTGCTTAGGTTAAGTTGCTTAGTGAAATTCTCTCCCATACCTAGTTCTTTCAGCCAGTCCTGCTGCCCAAATGTTTATGTCACGTTTTGGTCAGAACTGGAGTCAGGGAGGAATTGATGGCAAAAGTGCCTTCCCTCTGTTGCCTTTTGAGAGGGAGTAAATGTATGGGGGGGGGGGTGTCTCACAGAAGCTCCAATGCGTTCCATTCAACTAGTGGCCACCACTTTTGTTTTCCACAATGCCCCACAATGATATCACCTGCCCTCCCCAAGAATGCTGCTCGCAATGATGCTGCGTCATTATGCGCCAGGGCATTATTGCAAAATAAAAGTGACATCCACCAGCCTGAGCAGCTAGGAGGAGTTGCTGGTGAGTTTTGTGCCCTCCACCTTAAAAAGTCACCCGCTACCTGTCCAGAATAGAGCTGAAATCCCCCCACACACTTTGCATATGCATATGCATATGTATGTGTATGTATGTATGTGTGTATACACACACACACACACACACACACACACACGCACACACACAATTCCAGGGCGGTCAGTAATTGCTTCCGTGTCTTTTCTTCTCGCAGATCAAAATAAACAGGTCACAGCAAAAACTGCAAATTTTTAGCAGCTGCTATTAAAATAAGATCTATCACTTTATCAGAGTCCTATTTTCTCAGTTTATTTGATTTTTTATTTATTCTATTTATGTGTAAAGGACTATGTACAGTAATACCTTGGATTGCAAGTAACTTGGTCTGAGAGCGTTTTGCAAGACAAGCAAAAAATTTCAAAATTTTTTGACTTGATAAACGAGCAAGGACTTGCAAGACAAGTAGTCGTAGGGATGTAACCGCTTGCCTCGAGCGGGTGTAGCGGGCCGAAATTGGCCCCGCTCACGCCCGCCAGAGACTCGCTTTGATATAAGAGTGTTTTGGATTACAAGCATGGTTCCGGAACGAATTATGGTCTCAATCACAGGCCTGTGGCTTATGCTGGTTCAGCTTGTCTGAGCGTGGAAAGCTAAGCAGGGTCAAGCCTTGTTGTTACTTGGATGGGAGACCCCACCTCTAGTTTCCTGCATTGAGCAGGGGGTTGGACTCGATAGCCTTGTAGGCTCCTTCCAACTCTATGATCTATGAAATCTATGAAACCTTGGCATTTGCATCCAATGTAAATTTTAGAATGTAACTAAGGTAATTTTAGTCAAGTATAACTTTGTTTTTTTATCTTCATACATTTCATTTCAGATGCTAGGGGCTGTGGCCAATGCAAATAAAGGAATTTCATTCTATATGGGTGCAAATTTAGAAATCATTATTATAATTTGAATAGAAATACAGTACATCTCACCATAGCATGGACGACAGTGACCAGGTGACCTGTGTGTGCCTGCCTGTTCAGGCTGCTGCTCAGGTGCTCACTGTGGAGGAGCAACAGCTCTTATGGTTCTTTACCTTTCTAGGGATGTGCGCAGAGCTCGACTGGGCGGTGGAAGTCCAGTGAACTCACCGGGCTTGACCCCCTGAGCTCCGCTCACCCTACCTGCTTCCCCAGCTCAACTCACATTCTCACGAGCCAAGCTGGGGAAGCGACTTCCGGGTTCCAGCACTACATTGTTTACGTAGAAAATGCTGTACAATATGTTAAAAAAATGGCCACGATTTGTGTAACTTGCGCAAATCACGACTGTTTTTAACATATCTTATACCATTTTCTATGTAAACAATGTAGCGCCAGGACCCGGAAGTCCGGCGAGTGCCTCAGCTGGCGCTCACGCTCTGTTCACACGGCGGCAGCACTCAGCTCGCGCGCCATGAGTTGATTGCTGGGCGGATCACCCACCCCTACTTTAAACCAGAATTGGAGAGGACAGCTCTTCAAATAGAGGACACCTTCAAATAGAGGACACATGGCCACCCACATTCATGGTGCTCCGTCAGCAGACCAAGACAGGGTTAGTATGGGCTATGAAGTGTGTGGGAGTGCCTTTCTGCTGTGAGCATGGGAGTATCCCAGGGAAACCTGTACTAGTTTTCCCTTTCCCTACGGACACTTTCTAGGCTCCCATTTGTGTACTGTAGCACCGACCTCAGACATCTGGATTTGCCCTCATTTTTTTCTGTGAAAAGGAGGAGAGGTAATTGGTCAATTAGAAAGTTTTAACCAATGTGCGCTTCATACTGTATCTGCACTATTGCTCTCAAAGGACTAATTAAAGGAAATAGCCCTTCACTAATTGGGGGGGGGGAGCCACACACCCTGTTTTAATGAGGGAAAACTGGGCTAGAGTGTGCACTGCAACTCCTGGATCCCAGCCTGCAACTGCGACTGTCTCCTGAGGCCACTTTGTCTGGGCACCCATTCCAAACAGACATTCCAGAGCTCATTTGTTTATTTTGGTATATTCCTGTGCAGGTTGGAGTGTTCTGAATTGTAGAGATGTAATGTGGTGCTATATGATAATATAACATAATATAACAAGAGAGGCACTTTTAAGTTATGGGGAAGAATGCAAAAACTGGATTCCTAGATCCAGAACCCGAGCCTGTAATATAGGGGAATGGTGGTCATAATTTTGCCTGTAGAGTATGTGGCAAAAAGCCTACTCCACTGCGAGTGCAGTTGCCCTAAGCTAACAGAGGGAGGAGCTGTCTGTATAGCCTACATTTGCCTCTTCACACATTACAAAATTCTTCCAACAAGGATGTTCAGGTTCCTGGGGCCTGGAGGGAGGAAAGTTAATTTCACAAATTGATTTCAACTAAAATTTCAGCTGTAGGCCGGGGGCTCTCAAACTTTCTACCTCCAGGGCCCTGCTTGAGAGAGCTGAAAACGACTGAGGCCCACCAGGCACAAAATGGTAACAGACAGAGGCAGAGTTTGGCAGAATCAGCTGGCGATTGCTGATATTACGGTATACTGATATCTAATCCCAGCAGGGAGTTCCATAATTCAGCGGTCCTCAAGTGAAGTACAGGCTTAACATGGTGCCCACGGGCACCTTTCTTGGTGCCTACCAAGCTCCCTGCCTTTCCTGATTTTAATTTTATTTCTTAAGATTATTATTCATTTTTAAACTGCGAGATTGTCATGCTGCAAAGCAAAATGCTGCCCTTTATTTGGGTTCAAAACCTTTATCTGTGTTAAAAAAAAGTTTTGTTTTTTTACTTTGGAGCTCAGCCCCCTACCTGTTCCTTGTATTTAGGTTCTTGGGCTAGTTACTTTTCTATTCGGCTCACTACTAGTTTGCTTTCTGGGAAATGAGTATGTTGTGACTGGCCATGCCCCCCATGGCAGCCATTTTATGAATGAGCAAGCCCCCCCATGGCAGCCATTTTGTGAGAGTGCCTATTTACACTCTCAAAATTTCAAACATGCCCACTGACCCAAAAGGGTTGGGGCCCCTGATCTAAGTAGAGAAAACTGTTCATTTTACATTGTTCCCCCCCCCCCAAACATGCTTCCTTACCCATCTCCTGTCATTTCTTCTCCCCTTCTTCTTTCACGCTTAACTTGTATCCTATCCCCAATGGCCAGTTTCTTTCACCACCACCACCACCCTCCTGCTGCTTTTACATTCACTTCCTCCCATAACAACTTTCCTCTCTTGTCTTCTTCTCTTTATTCCTAGTTTTTTTGTTTTTGTTTTTAAATATTATTATTATTATTATTATTATTATTATTATTATTATTATTATTAAAAATACTAGCCTTGCTCTCTAACCAGCTCCTGCTGCAGTGTGCATGGTGTGGCCGTGGTCCAGGGTGGTCAGTCAAAGAGGCCCTGGGCAGTCTGCAGCACTGAGACTCACCTGAAGGTTGGCTGAGACCCACTCAGTCCTGACCCACACTTTGAGAAACACCGCTGTAGAGGATGAGGACAGGAAAAAAAAAGCAAGCTCCAGGCTGGACCGTTCCAGACGTGCGCTTTCAGTGAAACATGTGAAGTTGAAAAGGGCAGAGAGAGAGAGCAATAGAGAGAGAGAAGCAGTATTGTGGGTGGAATTGGCTTGCCACCTCATCTTACTAGATCCGCTTCCAGGCCTTTAATCGCAGCCTGAATGCACAGAAATTTAGCAGGCAAAGCTTTTCCCACCAACACATATTATTGTATTACTGTATCAGGGGAAGCCTCATCTGCTAAATTGCAGATTGCTGAGGCAGGGTAAGGAAAAGAAAAGAAAAGAAAAAGGTAGTAGCAATATTGGAATTGTCTTAGTTGTTTATTCTGTTTTAAATTTTGTATATTGAATTTTTATGCTGTATTTTATGGTGTCTGTATTTTATGCTGTATTTTTATTGCATCTGTATTTCATGTTGTCGTTTTATTGTATCTGTGTTTTGTATTTGTGAATTGCTGTGAACTGCCCAGAGAGCTTCGGCTACTGGGAGGAATAGAAATGAAATAAATAACAACCTAGAATGGAGGAAGGTGTGACAGACAGTGGACAACAGACAAGAACAAGACTGGGACTTGGCTATCTGCCTTATTTTGCATTTCTCTGAATACCCCAATGCAGTTCTTAGCCATTTAAAATTATCAAAATGCATATTTAAATGAGTATTTCAAGAGGAAAACATATACCGTATTGAATTTTGTTTTCAAATACATATTTAAATGCTATTTTGAGATGATGTGTTTAAAAAATGCAGATTAATGTGGAAATGGAACAGTAAAAACATGTGAAAGTGACATGGAGTGGAATCAAATTTGTTCCCTCGGCAGAAGCAACAGACACTTGGGCTTAGGGCACAATCCAGTGGGGATGCCCGTATGCTTCTGAACTGCATTCTGTGCAGAGCAGGAGGAGCACAGGGGCGAAGGTTGCCTACATGCTCCTCCCGCTCTGCAAGTCAGCTAGGCAGCCGATTTTGGCTGTCTAACCGTGGTGCTTCGGAGGGGGAGAGAATGAGGCTGGGGCGCTGCCAGGATATGTCACATCTTGATGGCGCCGGACTCCTCCCCTCCCTGCCCCCGGGAACGCCCACTAAACCCCTTCTCTGAGCTCGCTTTTGTGACCTCGGAGAAGCAGCTGGTGTGGTTCTTTCCACGCTGGCTGTGAGAGGGAGGAGAGGGATCCGAGAGCTCTTTTCTGACCTTGGAGCTGGGGATCCAAACGATCCTATGGCTGTCTAGGGGCCATAGGATTGCCTGCCCAAGGCTTTCTGTTCTGAACAACCAGCTCATCATGTTGTGGAGGCCGGTGGTTCCAATGCCAGCAGGGCTGCGTATCCACACTAGATTTCACTCCAAACATTGAAGGAGCTACCCATGGTGCTGAACCCTACCCGCAAAATAGGTTTGGCACCATGGATAGTGCCTTAAAAGTTCAGAGTAAAATCTGGAGTGGATACATAGCCCTGCTGACAATAGAGCCACCACCCTCCACTGTCATCATGCGGTAATATTCCCCATTTCAATTGGGAGTGGAGGCTGGGGGGGTGGGAATTACAGGACTGAATGCTCCATCCCACAAAAAAAGTATCCAACATGTAGACAACTAGTTCATCAGAAGGAAGACTAGGCCAAATCCCTTCACTCAGCCAACTAGCATTTTATGTGCATGATCCTTACACAGGAGAGCACTGAATCCTAAGATTGGATCACATATCTTTTCCACATTCACGCCTCTAGCATTATATCAGTAGACTCTGGCAACAAAACTTAAAATCCACAGTTGTGTTAGTTGTTTTGCAGAAGAATGATCACATGGAACCATTCAAGATGTTAAGATCATGCCAATACGTACCTAGGTTCGTATATCCAAACATCAGGCACTTGGAAAGATCCATGAAGATTTTTTTGAACACAATTCTTATTGTGTTCAAATCTTAATACGCCAGTGTGGCGTAGTGGTGAGAGTGTTGGACTGGGACTCGGGAGATCTGGGTTCTAGTCCCCGCTCAGCCATGAAACTCACTGGGTGACTTTGGGCCAGTCACTGACTCTCAGCCTAACCTACCTCACAGGGTTGTTGTGAGGATAAAATAGAGAGGAGGAGGATTATGTAAGCTGCCTTGGGTTCCTTGAAGGAAAAAAGGTGGGGTGTAAATATAATAAATAAAATAAATAAAAATTATCACATTTTTTAAAAAAGTAAATATGTGTTTCAAGGAACTGAAGAAAGTCCTTTCTGAACCAGGTGCTATCTGTAGCATCCATACTTGATTTTCTAAAGAGGCCTTTCACTGGAGATATGGAGCAGAGATGGGCAAATCTGTCAGTTTCACTTTCTCATGCATTCAATTTTTTTTAAATCTCAAGTTCTTTCGCTCCCAAATATGAACTTTGCAAATTCTTATAAAAAATGAACTGAACTGAAATTCTCACCCATCTGCACCAGTCATATTCAATAAGGACAACTGTTCCCAAGAAGGAAAGGATCATGCTATACCTGCCTGCCATGCAGCTGAGGAGGAGCCTGTCAGGAAAAAAGAGGTGGCAACCCAAATTCAGCAGTAACATGCTTGAAGACAAAGGGATTCAAACTAGAGCTGTGCACAGTTGGCCTCTTGATATTCTCCACCCTATTCATGGGCAGAGAAATTGTCGGGGGGGGGCTGTCATGGGGGGGGCGACAATTTCACTGAACTTCTCCTGTGGGAGGATAAATTCTCAACAGTTTCTCACTATTGCCAGGGGTTGTACCACAGCTTCTTTCTTTTTTCCTAAGGTCTTTTTTTTTTTGAGGGGGGGTTGCTACCACTGCAAGTGGCAAGAGCATCAGCCGTGTTGGCAGGCTGGCCCCCCTTTTGCATTTATTTTATTTATTTATTTCTTATATTTATTAATCGCCCATCTGGCCGGTCACCCGGCCACCCTGGGCGATGTACAATTAAAATGATACAATAAAACAATACAATAAAATATGATAATTAAAACAGTATAAAAAATCCTTTTAAAATCCTAACCCACCCTATATTCCCGCCTGAACAGCCATGTTTTTAATGCACGGCGGAAGCTCATCACGGAGGGGGCATGGCGAAGGTCACTAGGGAGGGAGTTCCATAATGTGGGGGCCGCCACAGAGAAGGCCCTCTTCCTAGTCCCCACCAGCCTGGCTGCTCTGGCTGATGGGATAAGGAGAAGGCCGTCCGTGGCAGATTTTGTTGAGCGGCCTACTTGATGTTGCTGGAGGCGCTCCTTGAGATAGACTGGACCGGAGCCGTGTAAGGTTCCGTGCATCCACCACAGTGCAGGCGTGAGGGGGGCAGGGTTGTGTCCAGCTCCAGGGAAGAGATGGAGCCGGTGCTGAGCCAAAATCTGTCCTCCAATTTCCTGAAAATTTCCTGAAAATTTTCTTGAAAACTTTCCTGAAAGATTTCTTCCCCCATGAAAGAGGCTCCCATTGTTCTGCCTCATTTTCAGCATGTTTTATAAATTATTTTTGTTGCATTTTTGAGCTTACCTAATCACTGCAAGTTGGCCGAGGGTGCTGTGTGTGTGTTTTCTTTCTATTACACATCTTTCCATTGCTCTGCTGCCTCCAGGGCTGCCTGTGCTTCCTGATCTGAAATAGCCCTATGGGAGGAATTACCTCACAATGTCTTGCCCTGGGATTTAAGTGAAGTGCAGGAAGGCGTGGAGGCTACAGGCTGCCAGAGAGATTATTGTACAATGAAAGACAGGGCATTTAAGCATGCTCTTCAGCTAAGGGAAGCACAACAGCCCTGAACCAAACTCATGAGAATTTCTCCAAAATTTTCATCTCCTTTGAATTTGTTTTTGAAAGCAATTTATTTTCTATCAAATTGAATGGGAATGGTTAAAAAAAAAAAAAATGTGGGGGAATTTTTTGGCACAGCACTAAGTCAAACCCAGACTTTTAAGCGGAAAGTGCTTAAAGCCCTGGGCCTGGATGGACGTTTCAGCTTCTCCCACATTCAATTTAATTAAATCTCAAGTACCTTTTGCCCCACATATGGAGAACATTGAGAAATTTGGTAAATTCTTATTTTAAAAAACCTGGAAAAAATACTCTCACCCATCCCTAGCTATGGACAGGGACAGCTCTACTATAAAGTATGTCTGGGCAACTATCCAAGTCCTCCACATATTTCCTGAACCATTTGGTGGTGGGGGAAGGAACCAGATTTGTCATTGAGAATCATTGCAAAGTTAAGTAAACTGTACTACCATTGGCCAGCAATGAAAGAAATAACCACAAAACGTGCTTCAATGCACTTCAGTGCTGCTCGGTTAACTTTAATGATTTTGAATGATGCCATGTAGACTACGAGTTATGAGGTAGCAAGGTGTGAATGGCTCTGGATGAAGATGTAAATGGCTAGTAGCATAGCCTTGATGGCTGCTCTGTGGGCAATGTAATGCAGAGGTAAAGCAAAGGAACAGTTACAGCATTTTACTATTGCCTGGGGGTCCTCACCAACCAACCAGCCTGGCTCTGGGTCTGCAGTAGAACAACATACAACCCACTAGGAATGTTGCTTTGCACAACCATTTTGTATGGGATCTGCATTGACTTTCTTCTACCTATATTAATCAGGTACTTTGGGAAAACTGGAAAGATACATTCACTGCTACACTATGCTCCCTCTCAGGTAATCGAGAGTTATTAACTGTATCTTGCAGGTTGGCAAACAGGAAAGGAAAACAAGATTTTCTTGCCACTTATCAATAGAGAAACTTCATTTTCCATTAGATGTGATAGGCAAGCAAGTAAACACCAGCCTTTGCCTGCCTGATAGGCATAGTCAAGCAGATGTATTTGCATCTGATTCTCATTGAAGCAGCGGCTGTGCCTAGTGGCAGATGAATACATGGCATGCTATATGGGAGCCAGTTATTTTTGCAATATTAAGGACACAATCCTATGCATGTTTAGACAGGAAAAAAAGTCCTATAAATCCTAGCATTCCCCAGCCAGCATTCCCCAAAGTGGCTGGCTGGGGAATGAATGCTGGAAGTTGTAGGACTTTTTCTGTCCAAACATGTATAAGATTGTGGGCTGAGCCACTTCATTGTCCCACTTCTTGATGCAGATATCTGTGCTGGAAAGAAAGTTCTGTGGCTTGTGAAGACATGTGGGGAAGGAGTGACATTTCTAGCTCTTAAAGAGGAACATCTGCAATGTGATGAAAATGCCCTCTGCCTTGAGTATCAATTAAGCATTAATCGTGTATGACTGTATACACAATGGATGGCATACCATAGCACAGTGCATCACAGTAGGAGTGCAATCAAAATCAACAGGAGTAAAGCATATATATGTATGTAACTTCTCCCTCCCTCTGAACCCTGAAAGGGCTATTGCAGGCACAGCAGCAATACACACTAGGGCTGCAATTCTACATTCATACCTTCCCCAACTTGGTGGCCCGCAGATACTTTGGCCCACAACTCTTATAATCCCTGTTCATTGTCATGCTGGCAGATGTCTGATGCGATTTTTGGTCCAAAATGTCTGGGACTACAGATATAGTCTGCACATCTCGTGGAAGGCTGCTATGCACACTTACCTGGGAGTCAGTCCCACTGAACTCAATAAGACATGTCGACTTGGGTAGGATTATGCTATTAGTGGTGGGCCAACTTACCCCGAGTGAGTTTGTTATTTACTCAGAAAATAATGAGCTCACCCATGTAGGCATGGATGGGAGTTCTCCTCCTTCAAAGTGAACTCTCATAAATGAGCTTTTGCACATGAGTGATATCAAAGTGCATCTTGGGAAGTGTAGTTTGGAATTGTGTAGTACCACCTTGGAGCCAGAGCTGCAGTGGCAATGTGGCAGTGACAATGAGGGAACCTGCTAAGGAGACTGTAGGATGACTAAAAATGGGCGGGGGGCACTGATGAGTTCCTCCTTCTCAAGCATCAAAAAAGTGTAGGGGATTCTTACTATGGGAGTATGTGACCAGTAGGTGGTGGTTTGTTTGTTTTTTCTCTTAATTTTAATCCAAAGGCAAGCCAGCAGCTCAGCTACCACAGCTGACTGCTAGCAGGCAACACAAATTGAAGTCTCAAATATATGCCCCCGGAAAATGCTGTTTGCTCCTCCTCTCTCCCTCTTCTGTTCCTCCCCAGATGGTAAAGGACCCGTGGGCTGGATGGGATGAGGCCACGGTTCACATCTGGCCCATGGAACAAAGGTTCCCCACACCAGGTGTAGACCATCATGAGATAGATGGACCAATGGTATGGCTCTTTAAAAAGCAGCTTCTTCTGTTCCTCCCAGGTTTTAGACTCAGACAAAGGGCAGGGAACCATCATACTTTACATTGACTGGGTTCAGACAACACAATAAGCCACACTCAAGGGTTGAGTTATTTGGGTATGGTTTGAGTATGGGTTGTCATTGAACCATGGGTTGTTGTTGTTGAAATGTGAGTTATCGTGTTGTCTGAACCCAGCTGTGCTAACAAGCCATGGCTTGTTAACCACAAACAACCCATGAGGAGAACCCATGGTTTGTTGCTGGGTTGTGAATGGTGGGTTGTTCACTATGGTTTATTATCTCAGCTGGGTTCAGACAACAAAATAACCCATGTTTCAGCAAGATCCCATGGTTCAACCACAACCCACACTCAACCCATACTCAACCCTTGACTGTGGCTTATTGTGTTGCCTGAACCCAGTCACTGTGATCAGCTTTTTATCTAAATCCACAAGCGGATAATTCATGTGCAGAAAATATGTTGTAACAAGAAGAAATCTCTATTAACATTAATTATAAACTCATAGGAGATTGATGTAAACAGTTGTGATATTTGAAGGCCATTGTGGAGCAAGAATAAGTGCTCTGCACCCTTTTGGAGAAATCTGTTAGAAATATTGGGGTGGGGGGAAAGCAAGAGTAAATACGGAGACAAGAGCTGCTCACTGTCATCAGTGCATGCTCTGTCCATAGCTCAGAATGTTGCCATGCCCACAAGAGACAAGACAGAAGGCCTTTATTTCATGAGACTAAAACATCACAAAATAATAGATATAAATCACAGTGGTGGGTATATGATTTATTCATTTGGGAATCTAAATCAAGAGAGAATAAGCATGGAGTTATCCATCAAGAAGAGCAAATTGCCTCCTCTCCTTCAGTTCCCCCACCCCCATCTCACTATATATGAGTTAATTCCCAGGCATCTATAGTCCTAGTGTTGTAATCCAGCTATCAACACACAAAAAGGAGACAATAAAGGTTGTTAAAAAAAGGCCATCATTTATACCAGCTTCAGTTCAATGTAATGAAGACGCAAGATCCTTCAAGCAATTCAATCAAATCCATTCAGAAACCACCGTATGACCCACCAGTTCAATCCCTCCAAATTTGATTGCAGAGTGTTTTGATTCAAATCAATTGTTTTCGGTCTTTGCCATTGATTTCAATGAACTTGCATTATTCAACAGTCTTCTTTAAACTCGGGGATTTAGACCAAAAGATCTTCTCATCTAACAGGCTTTGAACATGGGTTGACTGGGTGCTGAGACGGCACCTTAGGGTCCCCCCCCCTTAAAAAAATGTTTATCCTGAGTGCTAAGTAAAAAAAAAAGCAAGCATATCCATCTTCAACTCTGTCACTCTGCCCCAAATATCTGCAATATTTTAAAAAGTTTCTTAGAATAAAAACTAACCCAATGCTGCAAGATTATGCAGCTTTGGTTTAAAGCAGCCTTCCCCAACCTGGTGCCCTCCAGATATTTGGGACATTCCCAACCATTTATTTATTTATTTATTATATTTATACCCCGCCTTTTTTCCTGCAAGGAACCCAAGGCGGCTTACATAATCCTCATCCTCCTCTCTGTTTTATCCTCACAACAACCCTGTGAGGTAGGTTAGGCTGAGAATCAGTGACTGGCCCAAAGTCACCCAGTGAGTTTCATGGCCGAGCAGTGGAATAGAACCTGGATATCCCGGGTCCTAGTCCAACACTCTCACCACTATGCCACACTGGCTCTGTTGGCCATGTTGGCTATGTTGGCTCACAACTAGACATGAATTCACAGCATTATTGCAGTGGGCTGGGTGTAGCCCTGGCATGCCTTCTCCAACTAGTTTACAACCAATATAGAACCCTGTTCTCACATTTCAAGTGTGTAGCACACCTTTCTCCAACTTGGTGCCCTCCAGAGGTTTTGCACTACAACTCCCTGCAACCCTGACCTTTGGCCAGTCTGGCTGGGGCTCCTGGGAGATGAAGTGCAAAACATCTGGAGGGCACCTGTTCTGGGAGGGCTAGTGTGGGATGAACAGCTGGAAGGTAGAGCAGGTCAATGCCTGTTTCCCTAGCCATGATTCAAGGGACAGGCAACCTCTTTGGGTGGTGGAGAAATTTGGCAATTTGAGAAACTGTCCTGGGCATCATTACGAATTGGCTGCCATGGGAGGCATGTCAAAAGACAAGCAACTTGCCCAAAAGACTGAGTATGGGGTAGGGACCCCAACATACTAAACAACACCTTTGAACCCACAGTTTTCAACAGCAAGAAAAACCTATTTCACAGCAATCCCAGCTGCCGGTAAAAAAAGGTGTTTGTTTGTTTTTTTAAGTGGGAGGAGAAGGACACCTTGGTGGGTACCAAGAAAGGTGCCCAAGGACACTTTGGTACCCACGGGCAGGAACGGTGCAGGGCTGTTTGGCGCCCTAGGCCAAATTATATTTAGCACCCCCCCTCGTGCCGTGGGGGGGGCTCCGGAGCAAAGCAGCCCTGCTCTGCAACCCCCCCCCGCGCCGCCGCCGCCGCCACCACCACCTACCTTCCCCCCGCCCCCGCTGCTGGCTGCTGGCTGCTGCTGCTGCTGCCGCCGCCGCCTCCTCCGACGCGATGGGACCCCTGCGCTTTACGACGGGAAGGTAGGTAGGTGGTTGGCGGGCGGGCGCGTGGGCGTGTGCGCGCGGGCGCGCGCACGCGGGGGGAGGTGCAGCGGCGGCAGCGGCCAGCAAGCGAGCGGGGAGGCGCGGCGGAGGCGGCAGGCAGGGCAGGAGCGCGCCGGAGGCGAGGAAGGGGCACAGAAACTCTGCGCCCTCTTCCGCCATGCGCCCTAGGCAGCCGCCTGGATCTGCCTAGCAGTAGCGCTGGCCCTGCCCACGGGCACAACATTACAGTTAAATCAGGTTATGGGACCCTATGCTAAGGATGGAAGAATCAATGAAGTTCAAACTCATCAAGGTTCTCCTAATTACACCTCAAAGTTTGGTTTGTCTTGTTTCCATTTTGATTGTGAGTTGTAGTTGCTGTTGCTCGAATGGGAAAAGTACACAATTGGGAGTTTTTTTTTTTTTTAAGTGTGCACCCAAATGAGCACTTTCCCCCCATTGACTGAAGTGTGAAAATGCACATTCCCCTCCCCAAATGTACACAAACATTTTTGAACACACATGCAAGTTTGGGAATGTGGGAGCATTTCCTAAAAATGTGCTCGCTTTTGCATTTGCTTTCAAGGATGTGAACAGGGCAAATGCTGGTCTAAAATGAAGCAAATAACATTCTCATATGCCCCTACCCTATGCATGGGGATTTGCCATGTCAGTGCAGCATCCACCCCAGCCATAGATCCCTCACTGGTATGCTAATGATTCATAGGTGACCTAAGCCTGATTTAAGGACAACACTGGGCTGGGCATATCAAACCCCTCACAGGTAAGAAGTCCCCACCCATTGGCTGTTACTCACAGGGACAGGAAAGCTTAGTGTTCAGTGACGTCATGTTATGAGTTGCTATTTTCTAGGTGTTACAGGGAAAATGGGGAGAAAGAGACATGCGGCTGCTATTTTTGGTGGCAGCCATATATTTCTTGCCAGAATGCCTAGTTTCACCTTCAGTCTCTCCAACAGAGAATTCCCAGCCCTCTCACAAAACTGCAGTAACCAAGGTTCCTTGAAACAAGGCTGAATGTTATATCAGACTCTTCACACAGACAGTTCAAGTTTCTGTGATGTATATTTTTGTTTATGGAGAAGCCTTCATTTTACAACAGGGAATACCATCTTCTATACTATAGTATTAGTGTTGCCTACATTAGTCCATTGCATCTGGAGGGACTGATCAGTTGTTGACCCTCCAGTTAAGCACAAATGAGAGTGCTAACTAGGCAAATGTTCTGGCTTTGCCTTAGGTAAAGTCTACAGGTACAGATGCAATTCCATTTAAACCATTCTCACACCTGCCTTGTGGATTCATGGAACACATGCTGTAGGCCAGCCTTCCCTAACCTGGTACCCTCCAGATGAGTTGGACTACATCTCCCAACTTCCCCAGCCAGCATGGCCAATGGCCCCACTGTCAAACCTTGCAGTGATTTGCATTATGTTATGCCCCTGACATAACATAACTCGCATTCCAGAGTGCTACTTAGACCCTTGTTATATAACAATAACTTTTCAATGACCTATCACTTGGCTTCCTTTGCTTTTGTACAGCAGGCAGCCGATAACAGATTTGTCAGCAAAATTGCCTTGCTATCAAATAATAAAAGCCAACTTGCAAGGTGACATTTAGGTGGAATTCAATTCGGTTCTTGCTGTTTTCCGTTCTCTTTGTTTTATGTATGATATCTTTTTCTCTTTGATTCTCATTCTAAGGTCAGCAGAGCAGAGGCGGCAGAGCCATTATTAAAAGAGAAAGTCTTATTTGATTTGGAGTAGACTCTTGGGTGATGGAGAGGATTTCTCACTCTGCAGCAAGTACACCAAACTCTTTTAAGGTGTGCTGGAAAACTGTTCATCTTGCAGAGATTGGGCCAAGTTAAACTCTGGATTTGTCTTAAGGATATGGTGAAACATAACTTCGGGTCTCTGTGAGACTTTCACACTAGGCCCAATTGACATACAATCTAATACTTTCTCACTGAGGACTGAGCATAAAAATAAAGGAACTGCATTTTCTGATCCATCTAATCTGTTTCTGGCCAGCTCACAAGCAGGGTGTCATGCAGATCACACACCCCGTAAATTGTTATCTGAATCAACATAAAGTAGTTGCATTCTTAGGTAACGTTCCTTTTAGCCATTCATAGATGCGTCAACCATGCATTTCCCTAATCTTTTTAAAAAGTCTTCTATGTTATTGGCCATCACATCGGGCTGTATCCAATGGTGTCATTCCACTAGCAGGAGGGAACTTCTGGCAAAACAGACTGGTCCCCTCCCCTGTGCCTCCCCCCCCCCCACAATTTTCTACAGAGTGTCCTCCAACCCTCCAGAGCAGATCTGGGATATGCACGGGGTTCTGCAGGGCGAGAAGAAGACCGGGAAGTCCTGTTGTGTGAGCAGATATCCACGTGTGCGGGGGTTGGATCCAACCCATCATAATTTGTGTCAAGAATTCTGAATGCTGATAGGGTGTTATGTGAAATGTTCCTCTTATTTGGCCAGACCCAACTGACCATTATGCCCTGTTTGAGCATCCTCCCACCACCACCACCACCACCCCGCACACAGTTTTCGATGAAGCAGAGAGTGGAGGAGCCTCTGTCACCAGCTGCATTGCCTTCCATGTGTTGGGGAGGTGAACAACGTCTGGAAAGGGCAGCCTTCTCTACTTGTGGATGTTCTCCATGTGATTTTGGTTCCTGAAGATCAGAGTTCTAAATTGCGTAGGGAGCCTCCACAAGTAGAGAAACACCCCCCCCCCCCGCTGCAGAAGTTCACCTCCCCAACAAGTGGACGGCAGCAGGGCCAGGCACACTGATGTGACAGGAGGGGTGATGCAAGCACACTCCTCCCCACTCTCCCTCTCACTGCATGAGGGGCATAACAGATGGCTTCAGTTGGACTGGGTGACAGCAGGATCCTAGTGTTTGGGGAGAGGAAAAGGGCAGGTTCACACAACGCTTCCATGCCTGCAACAACTACAATTTTCAGTTGGTTTGTGCTGATTTGTCAACACTGCAGTGCCAGGGCTTAGCCTGGTGATGAGCATGCTGTTGCCATGTACTGAAGCCAAGGATCAGATTTTGGCTCAACAAAGAATGCTTTCAATAGTATGCCGAAAGCTGCTCTATGCCAATGAGAGCAGATGGCATTGGTCAGTACATAACCAATCTAGCCCATGTAGGAAGAGCTAAAAGTCAGCATGTGATGAGTGATTGAAAACTATGGCTGCCATGAGCTGAAAGGATCGAAGAGAATAGGCCCTCATTTATCGCTTTTCAACCCTTGTCATGCTGTTCATTGAGTTATAAAACTCTATAATTTCCCTCACAATTTTTTCTGGGCTAAAAAGAAAAGTATTTCTCCCTTACCCCCTTGATCATTTTAATTGTCCTTTTCTAGACCACAATGGCAGTATGATGATACTGTTTATTTTAATTTGTGAGTGGTTCTAATGTACTCTTAATCATTCACGTAGCCCTTTTAATGTGTGAGATACTATTTGACGTATTATGTTTGGTCTCACAACAACTCTGTGAGAGAGGTGACTATTATTACCATTTCCTCCATGGATAGTTAACTGGGGCTAAGACATAATAACTGACCAAGGCTACACAATGAATCTGGCACACAAGTAGCTACCAAGTCTCTCAGATTCTAGTCTACCATGCTAGAACAAATACTGTACAGTGTATGCCTCTCTTCTACCTACAGGTATTTCCAGGCAAGTTGTTTATGAGGTTTCAAGCATTTGGGGATGCAAAACTGGCTGTACCATAATAATTCTACTGTGTTCAGCTATGTCATTATTTGACTAGAATGTTTCCAAGGAAACAGAATTAGTCTAACAAAGGTGAATGGCAAGGGCTAAGTAGTGATCAAACTTTAAAGTGTTGTGAATGGCCTCTGGATAAAGTTAATGAGTGGCAAGTAGTTTCATGACTATTGGAGATGCATTTTAATTGCTATAGAATTCTAAGAGATGTCAAATAAGAAAGTTTCTTAATCTGGCCACCAAACATTAAGCCAGTCTCTAAACCCTCAGTAGCCTCTCAATATGTCCACACCCTTCTTAATTTATTTTTATTTTAGCCATAGAAAGATAAGGTGGTAAAGACATTTAGAAGAAGTCATTGAGGGTTCAGGATGGCTTAATATTTGGCGACCAAACTAAGGGCTCCTCTACATGAGGCATTTAACCTGCCACTTTACTGAGGCTTCTTCCTCCATTTTCTTTGCGGAAGGAAGAGCGTGTCCTTTACACAAAGTTTTTTTTTCCTGGGTTTTTTCCCTTCTCTGCTTTTCTATATGTTCCTATATGTTCTATTACACATCCACAAGGTGGCGCTGTGGTATAGAGCAGAATTGTGAATATACACGAGGCTTCTGATAGTGAATCATGGCGCATCCAGGATAATACTGCACTTTCCTTGCTCTAAAAAAGCCACCAAAATGGCTGGGAAACACAGGAGAGGCCCTGAAGGAAGACAACATCGTGTAAAGGGCCTTTGTGAGTGAGGGATCACGAGCGCACAATAAATTCTGCATGTAGAGAAGGTGTTTACAACAAGAGACCTTAGTTCTCACTTTTGAAGTCCTCTGTTTTGCATTACCTTGGAGATCTTGTTAAAGAAAACAAACTTCATTCTGTTTCAGAGACTTTGATACAACTAGAGATCAAAAATTCCAGCCATGTCCAACTAAGGAGAAAGGTTCCCAAGGCTGTGTCCTGGGTTTGCCAATGAACAACAAATACAAAAGTGTTCATTTTTGTTTTACTTCTGGGCCTAGTACTAGCATGTTTTGTGTAAAAGCCAGAAATGTCCATTGGTTCACACTTTTTTTTTCTTTTTTAGTAAAAGTAGTTTACAGTATTTATTTTAGTAAAAGTTAACAGCAGCATATTTATTTTTTGCAAATGTAAACTGTCCAATAACTGAACTTCTCTGGGCACTGCACAAATTACAAAGTGACAAATACAAAGTGATAATAAAAACACCAATAAAACAAATCAGATAAAAACAAGATAAAATGAGCGACAGCACATAATAAAAAAATAAAACCAGAAGTAAAACCAGCTCCAAGCATAAAACAATGCAAAGATGTAAATGCACTTAGAACAGATCCTAAAATGCCTGGGAAGATTTTTTTTTTTTAAAAAAGGTGATCTCAAAAAGAGCATAACACAGGCACCAGGTGTGCCTCTCTGGGGAGGGCATTCCACAGATGGGTTGCCACCACTCAGAAGGCCCTTTGCCTCATTTGGCAAGAGCACCTGGAGAATGGTCTCAGACTGTAGGCTCCAGGTACGTAAATATAGGAGGAGACGCTCTTTTAGGTATCCTGCTGCCTCCAAGCTATTTGGGCTTTGAAAGTTAAAGGCAGCACTTTGAATTGGGCCTGGAAACAGACTGGCAGTAAGTGCAGATGGCAAAGTATGGGCATAATGTGGTTATGTTTAGTGCATATGCTTGAAGTGTCTAGCCTACACATGGACAGCCTTAGAGTAATATATTGCATGCTACTTTATGTGAGACTTCACCGTGCATGCACGTGGTTCCTCTATAGCCACCCTCACAAGCTCTATCCAGCCGAAGACTAGAAGGAAAAGGAGGTGGGGACACCGGAGTAGTATAGCTCTGAGGAAGTGACAGCTGCGGGGGATTGCTCTTGCACCCACTTCCGTTCCCTGTATGATTCCTCCACTGCTTGATTGCAGGCATTACCCACTGTACCCACCTGTGCCAGCCACTGGAGCAAACAGAAAACTTTTGCTATTAACTCCACCCACAGACCAGTCAGAATCCATGGGACTCCACTCCTGCCCGGGTACCAGAATTTTTAAAAAATTAATATTTCATAACTGTATTGTATCCAGAAACTGTCACTGATGCACCAACCAAAGGTGAGATTTTTGGGGGAATAAGATTCTGTCACCAAATCTGTTGGGAGGGCAAATCAGAGCATCTAGACAGCTTTGCAGGCACAAAAAAGCCAGGCCTGTGGCTTACGCTGGCTCAGCTTGTCTGAGCATGGAAAGTTAAGCAGGGTCAGGCCTGGTTATTACTTGGATGGGAGACTCCTCCTCTAGTTTCCTGCATTGAGCAGGGGTTGGACTCGATGGCCTTCTAGGCCCCTTCCAACTCTATGATCTATGAATCTATGAATCTAAGAGTTGTTTAGATAGCATTAGCCAGCAGATAGTCTATGAAGGTATAGAAGGAATAGGTAGGGTACATGTGTGGGGGCTGGCATGGCTGGCTAGGGCATGCTGGGAATTGTAGGCATTTTTTCGGGCTAAACATGCATAGGACTGAACCCTTAGTCTTTTTGTTCCACCATGGAGCCTGGTACAATTTGCAGTAGAAGTCAAAGGAAAAGTTGCCCCTTTGATTAGAGTGGCTTGGAGTCATAGTGACCAGTAGAACAGGAAATAATGAAATCTGTGCGGAGCAGATATAATATTGGACAGAGACAAGGCTGCATTTTATCTCTCATTGAAGAATAAGAATCAGTAAAAGGCACCTTGCAATTGGAGGCTGGTAGAGAGAATGTGTTCCTGCTATGCTCAAGCCATAACTCACTGCCAGTTATCTTAATTAAAAATATTAATGTTGGGGAAATGTTTCTGGAAAGCTCAACATTACATTTCTCCCTCTTTAAAATTGCTTTTTAATTGCTACAATTTCTCTGTCTCAGGCAGTATCATTCCCCAGTGAGTGACCCCCCCGCCCCCCCACGCACATATACCATACCTATTCCTTCTGTGCCTTCACAGTGCAGAATCCTTTATTACTTCACAGGCAGAACCAGAAAGGTGTTATCGCTTAATTAGAAAGAAGGGCCTGCCTGTGAAAAATGGCAAAGGAAGCAAAATTAGGAATACTCTTATGGAGATCCAGAGTCATTCTCCAGACAAGTGGACATTACCATTTCAGCCCATTGCATGGCAAATTAAAATGTTCTGGTTAACATTTGGCCTTTGGAGGAGGTCCATTTGAGCCTTCTTGTGCAAAGTCTCCATAATGAGGCCCTCAGCATCAAGGGTAGGCACGGTCGGACATCTGCCAAGGGCCACACCCCAGCAGGGGCCGCTGAAAAGAGCCCCTTGGAGTTGCTCCTCCTCTTCATTGCAACCTGCTTGTTCACTTGCCTCTTGCTCTAGCCCAGACAACGATGGGGGGGGGGAGCAGAAGATGCCACTGCCTACTTGCTCACTGGTTCTCCACCTGTCAGGCAAGCAAGTGGTAGCAATGATGAGAAAGAGAATGCAGAGCAACAGAGGTTGCTGACAATGGTGGCGAGAAGGTAGACTCACCGAAGGAGGGGGCCCATTGGGGGTGTCTTACCCAAGTCCAAGGGCTCTCAAAAACCTGGTGCCAGCACAGTCAGTCTCTATTTCCCATATAGCAGGGCTTAGGGAGGGGCCACAAGTTAGTGGTAGAGCACATGCTTCATGTTTAGAAGGTTCAGTCCCTGACATCTCCAATTACAAAGCACAGGGAGCAGGTGATGTGAAAGACTTATGCCCAAGAGCTGCTACCAGTCAGAGTAGATGCCAATGGTTTGATTCAGTATAAGGCAGCTTCATATGTTCAGGGTTATATCCATTCCCCAGTTAGAAGTTCTTAAGTCCCACTGGCATTAATGGGACTTAAAGATGTGTATCTGGATGCAGCAGTGAAGCTCAGATGGTTACCCCTTGCCACCTTTCCCCTTTCAGACTGCATGTGTACACAACGCATAAGTGTACCCACACGCGTGATACAAACATGCTAAGAGAAGCCGATCGGCAACAGCACATGGAAGGTTAAAGTTGCAGCTGCTGAGTCCATTTTCACCTTTTTACGCAGAGGCAGTGAGAACAAAAGCCAGGAAGGTCAGGCATCTGCCGGAAGTCATGCCTTCATCCCCAGAGCCTCGGCCAGATGTGCACGAGGACCCCACCAAGTGCTCCCAATTTCCCAGCCACATGGCTGTGCTGCCATTGGCCCTGCCCTGGACCTCTACTCTATGACCCTTTCAATGTGGGGCAGGGGGAGGTCAGAGAGTGCGGAAGAAACTTCCACCCTCCCATCAGTCAGCATTAACAGATCTGGTGAACGTTCTGCACGGTGAGACGAAGGAGAGGCCTGTGCAACACAGAACAGGATATCCAGCTCCTCCGGTCCCCTCCCCCTCTTCCTGGAAGAAAATGAGTGTCGGGGAAAACGACACAGACCCTGTGGCATGTGAAAGACTAGCACATTCAATGTGCCACAAACTTTCATGAGCTGCAGCAGCCTTTTCCAAGCTGGTGCCCTCCAGATGCGTGGGACTACAAACCCAATAATCATATCCAGCCAGCATGGTTGTTCTAGTTGGAGTCTAACATGTCTGGAGGGCACCAAGCTGGGGAAGGCTGAGCTACAATAGCCCAATACATCGGAGACACACAAAGTGGCCTGGAAATGTGGTAGGTTTATATGCAGTGGAGGAGACAATCATTTCACACAGTGAAGCAAAACAGTAGTGGTATATAAGGGAAGCAGGTTGAAGTGCACTTGGACAAAGCCGCTATGGATACTATTTTAAATTTTTTGATTATTTTGTTTGGCACCTGTGGAGGAGTGTGGCCCATGGAGGGGGGGGGGGTAAAAATGGCCTCTGGACCTCCCACAGTTGCCTACCCCTGGTGTAGAAGTTGCTAATACTGGAGTGGCTTTAGTACTTGACTCCAGTTCTTCTTGCACAGACTACTGTTGGTTTATACTCTCATTCCAATTAATAAATGATTTTTCATAGCTTTCAGAATGTTCATAAACATTCCATCACATCACAGCAACCCAACCAATAGAAGAAGGAAATGGGTGCTTACACCATGATGAGGATATCAGAGATTATGGGCAGCAGGGAAGAGAGACAAGAGTGATATAATCAATAAGTTACTGTTTTTCCCTCCTAATGCCCATGCTAGTGACTTAATTCAGCATCAAGCTGGGCTTTCAAAAAGAATTTTTTTTATTATTTTTTTGGTACAAAGGTGAAGATACCATGAAAACAAACAGAGTGGGGGCGAGGGCAAGGCAGACTATATAAGAATAAGCTTGTCTATACAATATTCTGTACTGCTTATAACAAAGGGAACCACAGATCACATGTGTGTTTTAACTTCTCTCTTGAAATATGTTTTTATCAATATTCTTCAGAAACTGCCCTCAAACTCTACAACAGATTTCAAACATTCTCAGCAAATCCAGTTATCGATTTGTGTCATGAACATCCAAGCAGTGGAGTAGTAGAAGATGAAGATGCATTATTTTTAAACATATGGTGGCATACCAAGGGAGCAGGGAGCTACAATTTCTGGGCTTTGCTTCCTTGACCAAGAACAGTCTTCAGTTCAAATCTCTCTCTCCCTCTGTCAAAATCCACTATGTGGAATATATATATTTTTCTACATAAGCGGTATTAGGGTCAATGCTGCTGAGAAGCAGAAAGTCTTGGTTATAAAACTAGGTAGCCATAAAACGGTGACATCTTTTCTTTGCTCTTCTACATCTTTCCAGTGTGCCATTGGGGCAGCAGCAGCTGTTACTATCTTTACATAAAGATAGCCTAAGCGTCTTTATGTTCTTTGCTATTGTTTTTCGTTCTTCTTCTTTTCAAAGACATGTTAGTGGCCTGTGGAATGGTCTGAAGCTGTGATACAGTTTATACTGCTGAAGCTAAGCAGGCCTGGCTCCATAAACTGTCTATAAAAGAGCCTACCTAGCAGGGCCTGCATCAAAGGTTGGCACGGCTGGGCACCCGCCAAGACCCACAACTCTGCAGGAGGGCCACTGCCAGGAGCCCCGCCCTGGCTCATGCTGCTGCTGCTGCTCTTCCTTGCCACTCTGCTTGCTCATTTGCCTACCTTTGTCCTCTGGCCCAAAGTTGGTGAACAACGGTGGGAAGAAAGAGGAGAAGCAGCACCTGTAAGCAAGCAGGCAGCGCCGGGGAGGAGGAACAGAGCAGCTGGTGGTGGCAAGGGCAACAAGGAGAGGGTGAAGGAGGGGCCCCACTGAGACTATCTTGCCCAAGGGCTCTTCAAAACCCGGGAGCTGCTGCTGCTGCTGCTGCTGCTGCTGCCTCGGAGGATGAGTGGAGTATACATGTGACTAATATACAAAATGTGTGGGACTTTGCCTTATAAGAAAAGTTATTTAAAAGTGACGTGTATTCTTGCTACATGTGTGTAAAGTGACAGGAGACAAAGGTTAACAGGTTGTGAAGTGTGCTATGTAGTCAACACAAATGCAAAGCACTAGGAAGCCATAAAATAAGTGAAATAATAATAATAATAATAATAATAATAATAATAATAATAATAATAATTTTAGAACATTCAAAGGCTCGAAACCTCTAAAACAATCAGTTTTTAAAAGAGCTGAAGGTAGTATGATAGAGACATCATTCTCTGTGGTGTACAACCCTCACTTGTCTTTTGTCCCACGGTCAGCTCTGGTTAAACAGCAAATATTACAAAGCCACCTGAGGCTGAAGTCTCTAGTGCTCTCTCATCCAAAGGAAATTAAACCTGGAAAGTGCTGGTCAGTCCAGCACCACACATAGGGTTGCAAACCCTCCAGGTTTGGCCTGGTTTCTCAAGAACCAACCTCAGTCTTCAGGAATCTCCTGAGGCCAGTCCTGGAGATTTGACAAGCCACCTCTGTTGTCTCAGGCCAGCAAGTGCTAGTCTGGCACATGTATGAGGTGCGCCTGACTGACCCTCATTAGTCAGTTGAGCCTTTAAGAAAATACCACAGCTACAGGGGGGTTGTTGATTGCCCCAGCTGTGGGCCAGGGCAATGGAGAAGCAAGCCTGGATAAAGTGGATGCATGGGGTCAAGAGGTCTGAGTGGGAAGGTGAAGGAGATACAAGGGTGGGTGGGTGGGTGGGTGGGCTTAGTAAGGAGACGGAAAAACCATTGAAACCAGTCCTGACCCGGGTAAATGTTGCAAACTGGAGTTAAGACACTAGAAGACTTGTAGTGATGTGTGAACCAGGAATACTCGAGCTCACCAGAGTTCTTGAAATTCCATATCAAAGCTCATTCCAATTTGAGTCGGTATCAGATTATGAGCTTTGTTTTTTGTTTTTGTTTTTGCATACAAATGTACGCATCACTTGTATACCTCTTTAAAGTGTATGCATTCTTCTCCCATTACTTGAAGCACATTTGTGTGCATTTTTCAAAAGTACGCATTTTTCAAAAGTACGCATGCTGTCGAACGCATTTTGAGGGGTCTGCGAATCACATTGCAAACTTGGAAATGTACAACCTTTGACCACAGATTGTGTCTGAGTCTGTGTTCAGTCCTGAAGGTGCAAACTGGGTAAATCTGGATCCAAAATGAACTGAAATGAATGTCTCATACATCCCTAAAAGAAGAAGTGCTGTGACTGCCTAAGGAGGGACAGTCAGAAGGAGCTGGGCATTCACTCAAACTCCTAGCTATGGGGATTCAGTCATTCCCCCAATAAATCTGTTTTCCTAGCAATGTCTCTTAAAAAAAACAAAGGGAAATGCTCTGTTGGTGTCAGGAGGAGTGGTGGAGAGGTAAACTAGAATGATCTCAAGCCCAAGAGCAGTTCCTTGTAGCTGTCTCTGTGACAAAGCAGGCAACAGTAGCTGAGCCAAGAGAAGGCCTTTCTGTACCATTCTGGGCATACATTTTTCTTTCTTTTTTAAATTTAAACAACAAAAATAATCAAACCGTGATGGGTAGTGGTGGTGCTAAAGGATATTTAGATGGCGGCACAGTAAAAAAGATAAGGAATTTGTGTGGTTTTAATGATGAATGGTGCAAGGAACGAAGAAGATGCATTCAAACATTGGTTTCACAGAGTCAACACAGCTTACAGCCAAACAGACTCTATGCCGCCAAGGCTTTTCAATTAAATATGAGGGAAGAAAAGCTGTGAGAAGCCATGTAGAAACACAAGGAATTAGAGAAGCAACAGAAAAGAACACCAAAAATACTCATCATTTTTTACCAAAAGAGACTGATCCCAAGAAAATCTGGTAACGATAGCAGAAGTGGGGCAGGTTTACCCAGTGGCGTAGCGTGGGTTGTCAGCACCCGGGGCAAGGCAAGTAATTTGCGCCCCCTAACCCGTGGATTTTAGCACTCGAGTCTCTTCCACTAGATTAGTTAAAGAACCTTACCCCTAAGCACAGTATTGTTGTTATGAAATACGATGTATTAAAGTAAATGCACTAATACAGTTTATTTTCACTCCACCACTACGCCACACTGGCTCTTCCCTCCTCGTCCCTTTTCCTTTGTGTCGTGTCTTTAATTGTAAGCCCGTGGGCAGGCAGGGACTGTATTTTTTGTTGTTGCGAAGGTGGGTAAAAATGCTTAGAATAAATAAATGCGGTTATTCCAACTAAATCATGAATGGTCACTTAACACAAAATCTGTGATTAATAATTCCATGTCTTTAGTTGGTAACTGCCCATATTTGTAAAGTTTTTTTCTCATCTTTGAGGCATGTTTCTTTTCTCTCTCCTCTTCACTTGCAATTGCTTTCCTCATATGCAATGTTTCGACTATCAATGACTAAACCATATATAATCACTCGATTGAGTAATTGGAGGGTAACAGCCCTACCAATTTAGTTTTTTCACATTTTAATAATTGCAATAAAATACATTCAACTTCCTCAGTGGCTTCACATTATGCAATTCTTCAGTACTTATTAGTAATAAAAAATGAGAAATAAATTGGATAACGGAAATAACCATGTAATATGCTTAAAATATAATAATGATAAAATACAACGCATTTTTCTTAAACTTTCCCTTGTGGCTCCCCGGCGCTAGCCTCCCGCCGGCGCGTTCATTTCACCCCGCGCCAGCCGCCGGTCCTCTGGTCGCGGCGCGCCGGCAGACCACCTTCCGAGGGTGGTGGGCGGGATTGCAGGACATCCCGCAGCCAATGAGAGAGCGGGGCGAGGGAGGCAGAGCCATGGGCGAGTGGGGTAGGTGGCAGGGGGCGGGCCGCGCAGTCCTTCATGGCAAGTAGAAGGAGGGCGGGGGCTCGGGGGATGGTTGGTCGCTCGCTCGCTCCTCGCCGCTCTGCCACGGGGGGGGAGGACGCGCGCGCTGGGGCGGTGCAGCAGTGGTGCGGGGACATCTGGGCAACAACCCACGCTACGCCATGCGAAGCGGCCCCCCCAGATGTTGCCCCGGTGGCCGGCCCCCCTGCACCCCACGTACCCTGGGTTTACCACGATTTCCCACCATTAAGTTATTCGGCCAAGATGCACACAAATGACCAGGAATATGTCTGATTCTGAATACCAAAAAATTCTGTGAAACACAAACAACCAGCAAACAAACATAGTGGTACCAAATCACTAGAACTTTTACTTAAGCCTGGATGGTGCACATAATTTTTTCTAGTGGAATCTGACACCTCCAACAAGGGACACAAGAAATTCTTCCCAGTAACTGTGCATTACTCTTCCTTAACAGAGGGAATTAAGCATGGCATGCTTGATTTTTACAATGACCATTCTACAGGAGAATGGTCTCAGCATTAACAGTGTGTCTTCTTATGGGGTTGACAATGCCTCTGTAAATTTTGGAAATACAGGTCAGTGTATGAGAAATTAAAACAGCATAATGACCAGCTGGGGATAGGATGCAAATATATAATCCACAGTTGCCTCAAACATGGGATGAAGGCTTTGAAATTTGATGTAGAAACACTTGTCTTCAAAGTATACAATGAGTTTTCCTCCTCAGCCATGAAGGTAGAGTCTCTTATGCCCTTTTATGAGTTTGTGGAATACAAAGATGGAATACAAAGATGTGCTTTGGCATATACCAACGAGATGGCTGTCATTTCTGCCTGCCGTTGAATGCATATTACAGTGTGGGCCAGCACTGAGCAAATTACAGTGTGGGCCAGCACTGAGGGCATGCTTCTTGTCAGTGGGAGAGAAGAATGTATGAAGATTGTGTATTCAGGATGCTGTGAAGAAACTGGAATGTAACATTGGCAGCTGCACAGAACTTCATGGTGTCATGGGAGTCCTCCATTCAAAACTGAAGTGAAGAAGAGAGGACAAACTCTACGGAAGATCAGCCCAAATCGTTTTGGGCAATGGCTCTCCAGCAGACAAGAGCAAATTCAGAGAGGAAGCAAATAAGACATTGATGCGGTGCATTAAATACCTGGAGAAATGGTATGATGTTGAAACATCACATTTTAAAAAAACCAACTGTCAATGCTCTTACTTCACAATGATGTGAAATGGGCAGATTTAGAGACTCTTGCTACAGCATCCCGCATTGAGAGATTGACATTGACAAGCTGTAGGAAGAGCACTGTGTTTTACAACAAACAAGAGAAGAGATTGTCTCTAAGGAGCAGAAAACAGATCAGAGATAGGTGGAAGTTTTCAGAGAAATGCCAGAAGGTAGTGGCAACCAAATGAAGAAACAGGTCTATTTCGCACTTTCCCTTCCTGTATCTCAGAGTGTCCCCCAACCTGGGGTCCTCCAGCTCTGTTGGACCACAACTCCCAGAATTCCAGCTATGCCAGCTATGCTGGGGAATTCTGGGAGTTGTGGTCCAACAGAGCTGAAGGACCCCAGGTTGCGGAACACTGCTGTGTCTAATGCCCACTGTGAGAAAGTTTGCAGTTTAATGGTGCAGCTGTGGGTGGACCAAAGACAGAAACAGGCTGAGTTGTGAGGCCAAGCTGCAGGTGCAACTGAACTTTAACATGACCTGTGCAGAGTTTCTTGACTTCTTAAAAAATAAACCCAGATCTGCTAAAAACAGCAAGAGGTCAGCTCAAATACAAATTTAAAAGGAAGGAAGCTGAGGGCAAGCCAACCCAAATTTCAGGTTAAAACATCACATTTAATTTCAGTATGAAGTCATGCCTAGCTGCAGGGAAGGAGGAATGATACAACACACTTAGGAGAGTGAAAAAATGGCCTTACAGAGTGAGCAGTCGCCTGGGGAGACTGCTCTCCCTGGGTTTTACTGTCCCTGGGTTTTACTGTCTAAAGGTGAATTGAAGGTGTGAAATTGGGTCTGTGAATTCTAACCAGCATTTAGAGGGATAAAGCAACAGGTAGAAATTTGATTTCAGTTTGGGGGGAAAATCTCCAGGAATTTCCTTGGATGGAGTTGGCAACCCTAATCCCACGTCCTTTCCCTAATGATTGGCCCTCATCCCCAGTGGAGGGGGTTGTCACATTCTCCAAGCCCTGCTGTCTATCTCATTCAAACACATAGAGAGATTCCCAGCTGTCTCCAAACCATTAGCTCCCATTGAGGAAACACTGCCTAACCATTCTGCACTCCTAACCCATAATCTGCCTGACAAAGGAAAGTAAATATTCACTACACAGCAGTAACTAATACATAGTGAGAAGAGAGGCCCATTCCCTAGTAAACATGTAGATATACTGAATAAACAGATACAACTGGAAGTAATTCAAGGAAGGCACAGATGTTACATGAATGTCCAATCAATCTGGATAGAGGGGGAGCAGGATCATCCCTGCTGGCCTGGCCTGCACACATTTGGCATAACTCGCCGTGAAAGGGTGTATATGCATGATTGGGGACCCTGCTTTTGGCAGCAGTCCCAATTGTGGAGACAGAGCCTACACACATATAGTTTGAACATGTGTAGGCTCTTTCTTAGGTTACGCTGAGCTCCTGTAGGGGCTGGAGAGGGGTCAGTAGGCACAGGTGGGCATGATCCTACTCTTCCTTCTACACACATGGACAGTAGACATGTAGCAAGTGTACAGTCAGCTCTGTAGCTAGCCTGCATTCTATACCCATGCTCCTCTCTATAGCAGGGGTGCAGAACCTCAAGTCCAGGGGCCAAATCCAGCCTGCCTGGGGTCCCCATCTGCCTGTCCTATCCTGACCTCCCAAAGTCAAGGCAAGAGTCGCATTAAACACTGTTTATTGCAGCAATTCCACTAACGAGCAAACAGCGTTCACAGAGGCAATAAATGTCCACAGAAACAGGGCTAGAATGAGTCCCAGCCCAGGCGTCCAGACAGACAGAACATGAGCAGAGTGAAACACCCCAAGTGCTCCTCATCATGTAAATCTCACAATGCTCTAATTCTAAAGAAGGTGGGAAGCTGTCCAGGATGGCAGTGCGTCATCTCCTCTGAGGGTTACAGGGAACTACAAAGGTTTATATAAGGCAGTGGCTACAAGGAATCACTATCTGACATTTGGTCCTGGCAGGGAAACCAGTGGCCAGGGAAGCCTTTTGTATTTTGGCTTCACCCCTTTTGCTTTGGCCCCACCCAGCATGGGAATGCAGCCCCCTGAGAACTTCTCCAAAATGGAATTTGACCCTCAGGCTGAAAGAGGTTCGTTCAACATCCCTGCTCGAAAGAGATGAGCAAATGTTCCCCACACATACACTGAACATGTTGGGAGGTAGAAGCAGAACTGTGCCAACACGGCTCTAGCCATGCCTGCCTGGCAGCCACACAGTCAGTGGTATTTGGTAATAAGAAAGGGATGTACACACATGCAACTCTTCCTTGTGAACGGGAATCCTGATTGGTTCAGGGTTTCCTATTGCATCGATGCATCCTCATAGAATCATAGAAAAGTAGAGCTGGAAGGGGCCTACCAGGCCATCGAGTCCAACCCCCTGCTCAATGCAGGAATCCAGGTCAAAGTATTCCTGACAGATGGCTGTCCAGCCTGCACCTTGAATGCCTCCAGAGTGAGAGAGCCCACCACCTCCCTAGGTAGTTGGTTCCATTGTCTCATTGGGCTGTTTAAGCCCTGTTGCCCTGGTTCCCCCCCGCCAAAAACATAGCGCGGAGGTCCAGCACGCCAGAGCAGCCGGAAGAGACGCGACGGGGGACAGAGGCTCGACCGGCAATGGCGGCTCAGAAGACCAAGATCGGACCGGCGGTGGCATGGAGGAGCGAGCCGCAGAGAACCTTGAGCTGTGGAGAGGTTGAGGTACACCCATAACGCGGGGGTCCAGCGCACCGGAGCAGGGTCCCGTCATGTCACTTCCGCTGCGCCGGAAGTGACGTGATGGGACCAGCGCAGCTGGTGTGGGCAGCTCGCAGCGGAGAGCCGAGCTGGCGAGCCGCCGCCCGGCCTCAGGTAGGCTTGTGCATGCCTCGCGCGTGCGCAAGCCGGACCGAGTTCGGTTCCACTCGGCCCGCGCGAGGCAAAAGGTAACATCCCTACCCTCAGTCTCCTCTTCTGAAGGCTAAACATGCCCAGTTCTTTCAGTCTCTCCCCACAGGGCCTTGTTTCCAGTCCCTACCTGTATTCAGCTGTGTGCATGTGGGACATTGTAATTACGGCCACCAAATGGGTGTGGCCAGTAGGTGCATTGGGGCAGTGATAAGGAGCATGGTCCTGCTTGCCCCCTTTGTGTTTGCTGAATATATGGGGGATTGCATGAACACACACCCCCAATCCCTTTCCAGGCCTTGTATGTTTACAATTAGCTTTATAAAATGGATAATATTTGGATATGAGCAGTCTACACAAATATAAAGTCCATTAGAATAGCAAAGCATCTAGCCATTGATTCAGAATTTCCCATTCTCTCATTTCCTTCCTGCACCTTCACTTGACTATCCCTATGATCAGCTATGTGAGCTCAAGCATGGAAGGGGCAGGGCAGCCAGTCAGGGGAATTCACCAGCCTAGATAGACCAGATTCTAGATTCTTGTGTGCTAACAACATAGCATGCTGTATTCAACAGTCTGCTCTGATTGGCAATAAATAAAGAAATAACTGATACCAGAAATTAATCTCCGTTATTACATGCCATGTGCTGGCTAAAAAAAAGTTCCTGTTCACTGGTGATGCAAGTTAATTACCACACTGTCACCAGACATTATGTGCTTCCTGTCAAGCTCTTATGACAGGCCTTGGTATCTTGAGTCCTCATTCCAGTTGGTAGTGAATGGCAGCACATTGCTGTGTGATACTCCTGTCATGTCACCCTATGATGAGTCTGTAATGAACTTGGGTTAGCGCTGATCCCTACGAATGATGCCAATAAAGTTACTTTATTCAGAGTACCTTTTGTTAGTGTTGCACATTAGATATTCTAGGGAGAGATGCCAGCAAACCTGAAATGAATACCCTCCCAAGAAAGCCTGCATTCCTGAATGCTAATCGGTACGCAGCATATGCTGCAGGGCAGCTGCAATGTATTGCTACTGTGCACTACGGCCTTAGATAAACCATGCAACTGCACCTTCTAACAGCATTCTTTTAAAATCTACAATCACATATTAATATTTCTATTAATAGCAGAGCATAGAGCAGGAGTACAGAACCTCAGGCCCAAGGGCCAAATCTGGCCCTCCTGGAGTCTCAACCCGGCCTTCAAGGGTTCTCTGGATGGCCCCACCCCCTTTCCCTGGCCCCACCCCCTTTCCCCCAGCTGGTGATCATCTGGTGGTTTCCCCCGGCATTTGTACAGTCCTCCCCCTTCTAAAAGGTTGAAATGCCTCTCCTAAAGCTTAGTTACTAGCAGTAAGAGCTTTAAGCTAAAGTATGCCGGCATTGTGAGTATTTTGGGCCCTTGCCTTCGGCCCCACCCACCACTGGAATGCAGCCCCTGAGAGCTTCTCCAAAGTGGAATCTGAGTCTGACCCTCAGGCTGAAAGAGGTTCAACACCCTGGCACAGTGTCTAAGGTGGCCAGGCAGTGGTGACGGAGGATGCGGAGGAGGAATCACCAAAAATTGCCTCCCCCTTACATTAGTGGAAGCCTCTGTTGGATCAAAGGTTCCTCCATGCATAGAAGTGCACCTTGGTATCCAACCCATTGACTGGGTTCAGACAACATGATAACCCACACTCAGGGGTTCAGTATGGGTTGAGTGTGGGTTGTTGAAATGTTGGTTATCATGTTGTTTGAACCCAGCCAAGATAACAAACAATGGTGAACAACCCACAGTTCACAACCCAACAAGAAACCATGAATTCTCTTGAGCTTCCGGTGGAGTTTAATGTCAAACTGATGCTTCCTCGGAATCAGGGGGGACTGGCGCGGCGTGAAATCCAGTCAAGAGGTTATCCTGGCTGGTTAATCTCCTCGGAATAAGAGGATGATCTAAGAGTGATTCCCAGCATATCTCTAAATGATCTCTCTGTGAGTTATTTTGCAGTGGCTTGGGTGGCTGAAGTTTCTCTTGGGGAGGGGTAGAGAGTGGGAGTATCCATCATTGCTCACCATCGCGTTTGGAGTTCTATTTTCAAGAACCTGAAGATCAACAACTCAATTTCTTAAAGATTTATTGCCAATTAGCAACAAAGAGAAATTTTATCCACAATCAGGGCTAAATACCCTTTTCTCTGGAATATTAAAAAGAAAATATGCTTTAAAAACTTCATAATGGGAAGATCAACAAATGTGCTTTGAAACGAGAAAGAAAGAGGTATTGTAACTCTTTTTACTTTGGATTCTGGAAAAGTCTAAAGCAGTAGTAGCGGTCTGTTAAATTTATACTGCATCACAGACAAGATGGCTACTTATGATTTGTGGCTGAAGTTAGCCAAAGAGCTGATGGTGATGTTTAAAGTATTAAAAAAAACAAAAAACTGCTGGGGAGGTTGGTGAAATCAGAAGTGTGGAATGTACAAATAAATAAAAAATTCCAGGATAATACAGAGGGTGACCAATCATTTGTGAAGTTTGAACAGAACAGGGAGGACAAGGGGAAGATTGATATGCTGCTAGAGATAACAATCGAATTTTCAAAGAGAGAAAGCAAAAAGGAGGGGATTGCCATTGAATCGGACAGTGAAGACATTTTCGAGAAGCCATTCACGGAGAACTGAAAGGTGATTGCTGCCGGGCTATTTGGAGGAAGCCAGCTACAGGGGCTCACAAGCACAAAAAAAGTCTTTTGTGGAACATGAGCCTGAAAAAGATGTATATTGTGAACACTGTGTTTGATCGGGGGAAATGGTTTGTTGATTATTGGATGGGATAAATGGTTTGACCCATGTTATGATAAAAATGGTTTGCTGATTATTGGATGGAATAAATGGTTTGACTCATATTATGATAATTGCTGACTATTGGTGGAAGGGGGAGGTTCTTATGAAAGAAGTAAGAGGGTTTAGTTTCTCAAATGGATTGCTGGGAGGAATCCAAATGGGAGAAATCTAAAGGGATCGCTGATAGTGATCCAAAGAGAACATTCATAGATCTGAACCTAAAGGGGTTGGTGAGAGGAACCCCTTTGAGAGAAAGGAGAACTTCTCCAGTCTGAGGTGGTTTTTCTTTGTATTTTTCATTAATGTGGTGGCTTTGATCTTGAAGGGGGCATACTTGGGAAGGATGGGATTAGAAAAAAGATTAGTTGCTGAGTAAAATAAGGATAAGGTTTAATATTGAATTAGAATCTGAATAGTAATTGGTTATTGGTAAAAATGTATTGAGTCTAGATGAAACTTAGCAGTGAGAATGACTAATGGAAAGGAACCAACTAAATGTGGATTAAAATTTGGGATGTGAAGTAATGTGGAAATGTGAAACTATTTTAAAAAATAAAATAAAAGCTAGGCTGTTTGTTTTATAAACAGAGGGAAAGAAGTTAGAGATTTTCATTAAATATAAGTAGAAATATTAAATATTCTTCAAGTAGAAGGATTATTATCTATGTTTAGGAGTAAAGTGCTGTAAGTTTTTGAGGCTTTGTGAATTTGTGAGGTTGATAAATAAGAGAGGGGGAAAATTTTTTGCTTAAGAGAAAAAAGAAAGCAATTTCTTTATAATTATTATATAGAATATTTGATGTTACTTATACTTGGTTGTGGAAAAATTGGAAGTCCTTTTTAGTTTAATCTTGTTTTGTCTCTGTAGTGTATGTTTGTTTGGTTTTTGTTTTGTTCTGCTTTTTGTATTTTGTTTTTTTTGGATTTTAAAATTCAAATTAAAAAATTTACAAAACCAAAAACCAAAAACCATGAATTCTCTTTATGGGTTGTTTGTGGTTAACAAGCCATGGCTTGTTAGCACAGCTGGGTTCAGAGAACACAATAATCCACATTTCAACAACCCATGGTTCAACTCAACCCTTGAGTGTGGGTTATTGTGTTCTCTGAACCCAGTCATTCTCTGCAGTCATGTTTGTTTATGGATTGAAACCATTTTTGCCTTTCTCTATTGCAGTGGTTCTCAACCTTTTTTGCCCCATGCACCCCTTTCACCATATGTCAGAATGTCATTCCCCCCTTTCCAAGATTGTCTGATTTATAATCTGTGCCATACAATAAAGTGTGATGTCCTGTAGATTATGTACAATCTGTAGAATTGTAATTTGTAGAAAGATCAGTATTCCAACAGTTTGAGTCTGTGGTCCCAATCCCGCACCCGAAACCCTAAAATCCCCCCCTGGGGGGAATTCCACCCTGGTTGAGAACCGCTGATCTATTGAGATTAAAAATGGACAAATCAGCCTATTTCTGTTCTGTGTCAATTTTGCATGTATTCAGTCATAAATCTGTTCTGTCCAATTTCTGCATCAGTCTGTAATATTTTTTTAAAAAAGCATAGAAATTCACATTTTTTTCACACACAATCTCCCCTAACATATGCCACATTTTCCTAATATACTCATTTTTGTACACAACTTTCCTTTCTATATTCATTTTTATATGCAACTTTCCATAACAGATGCCTTTTTGTATGCAACATTTGAGTGCCGAGCTGCACCACAAAATTTGGAGAAGTGTGAAATCTAAAGGATAAGCTGTGTGTCCTGATCTGCCTACTAGTTCAGGAAATGTGAATTATGCTGGTTATTTAAAACTGTGGACCAAACAAAATTTTCCCGCATCCCTGCCTATAATCCAGGGCTGGGGAACCTCAGATCCAGGGTCCAAATCCAGCCCCCCGAGGTTCTCCATAGCCCTGCCCCTTCCCCCTCTGAGGTTCTCCAGATAGCCCCACCCCTTCCCCTGGCCCCTCCCCTTTCCCCAACCACTGATCATTGGGTGGTTCCCAGGTTTTGAGCAGTTTCCTCCCATTTTCAAAGGTTGAAATGTCTCTCTTAAGGCTTAGCTACTGTCAGGAAGAGCTTTAGGCTAAAATATGCTAGTATTTTTGGCTCCACCCCATTTGTCTTTGCCTCTACCCACCACTGGAATGTGGCCCCCAAGAGCTTCTCCAAAATTGAATCGGGTCCTCGGGCTGAAAGAAGTTCCTCACCCCTGCTATTCCTCCCTAATACTCTCTTCCCCTATTATCAAAAAGAAATTAAAAGGGAAAGAGGGACAAAGAGGTTATATATCCCCCAAAATTAAATTGCTATTCTGTATAGATATTTAAGAAAGTTTGCCATATTGAATCATATTTATTTATTTATTTATTTGTATGTGTATCCCACCTTTTTTCCTGCAAGGAACCCAGGGCGGTTTACATATTCCTCCTCCTCCCCATTTTATCCTCACAACAACCCTGTGGGGTAGGTTAGGCTGAGAGTCAGTGACTGCGCCAAAGTCACCCAGTGAGCTTCATGGTCGAGTGCGGACTAGAACCCAGATCCCCCCCGTCCCAGTCCAACACTCTAACCACTACACTACACTGGCTTTTAACATTTCTTTCTACTTCATGCTATTTTCTTTCCTTGGAATGCTAGATTTAATAACTCTAAAATCCATGTTTTAAAATGGTATTGAACTCAAAATGAATGTGTTGCCCTGATGGTGTTGTTGTTGTTGTTGCTGTTATATTAGGTGATGGTTTTATTTTTATTATTTTAAAAAGACTTCATGAGTGTTTAATAAATAGTTAGTTGTTTGCTAATTCATTTCTTTCATTTTTATTATGATTATCATATGTATTTATAAATCACTTTTCTGCTCACTGGGACACTCAAAGCAATGCACAATTTAACACAACAATACAAGAATACAATAAAACTGCAACAGAACAAATGCAAAAACAGCATCTTTAAAACAAGCCAGAACAATATTAAAATCTATCAAAGACCCAGAGAAACAGTGCTGTTTTTACTGCCTAAAGCTTCTAAAATTCATAGGGATGGAAACAGTCTGAACTCTTTCAGGGGGGATTCCAAAAAAGATCCTGTCTCAGGTATCCACCAACCTAGTCTCTCTTGGTGGTGGGATGTACACAACAGAGCCTCTGATGAAGATTGCAGATTCTGGGCAGGCTCATATTGGAGGAGGCAAGCTTTCAGATACCCTGACCCCAAGCCAAGTTAACTTTAATTGTTCGTTCACTTCTTATCTGTGTATTATATTGCATTTCTCTGTCTGTGTTGTGTAAATTCAAGATTTGGGCATTTGGATATATGGTGAAAAGAAATGGTGAAGAGTGGAAGTTCTCAGCAGCAAACTTCCTTTCCCATGCATCACAAATCTGGGAAATGAAAATATTCAAATTCAGGTTGCAAATTTAAATTGGCAACATAGGTGTAGTGTAGTTCATTCATTCCTCTTTTCCTCTGCAGCCTGTGCTTTGGATACAACTTTCGCCCCATTCTGTACCCTGCAGCCTCTCTGGCTGCTTGTGCTTCCTGGAAAGCCTGATAGAGAACTTAACCATTACTTCTTCCCTTGGGGCTTTCTGAGTGCCTAAAAGCTGAGGGAGGCATTTTGGTTTTGTTTTGTTGTTAAAAGTCTGAAGAAGAACAACTCCTCACTCAGCTTTCAAGCACTCAGCAGGCAGCAGCACTGGAAAGCCCCAAGGGAGGAAATTATGGGTAAGTCCTCTGGGAGCTTTCCTGGAAGTACAGGCACCTGAGGAGGCTGGAAAGCACAGAATAGGACCAAAGTTGTAAAATAAAGAGCACACACACACCCCGCAACCACCTCCTGACAGTAAGGAAAGCACTGAAGCCCTGCACACACTGAAAAGAATCTCTGAAATTCTCAACCCTTCCCGCTATTTTCAGATTTTTAAATCTGAATTTTTAATTTTTTATTTATTTATTGCATTTATACCCCGCTCTTCAGCCAGAAAAGGCTCCCAGAGTGGCTCACAAAGATTAATAATAAGACAGTCCCTGCCCTCAGGCTTACAATCTAAAAGACATGACACAAAAGGTAAAGGGATTGGGAGGGAGGAGGAAGAATGTAAAACTCAGGCACCAGTTCCTAGTTAAAAGGTTCTTACAGGTTTTTCTTTCTTTTTTTTTCTTTCTTTTTTTCTGGCAGGGAGGGCAAAACAAGCTCCCTGCAGCTGTTCCTTCTTTGGCTGATGTATGGGACCAGGTTGGTCTCCCCCTTGCTGTGAATGTGATGTTGGCCCTTGGTTCTCTCTGGCCGATGAATGAGGCCAGAGTCTGCCGCCCCAGGGAACTGTCAGTTGGAGCTGTATGTTCCTTCCGGCAGGGAGGGGTGACGCGAGCTCCCTGCAGCTGCCCTTCCCGCAACAAATGGTTGAAAATAAATAAATACAAAAATCTGGCACAGTGCTAGCTGGGACACACTTGGATACTACCCATTACATTTATCTGAAATATTTTTAGGCTGCTCCTCAGCCAAAAAGGCTCCCAGAGCAGCTTATATATAATCAATTAAACAAGACAGTCCCTGCCTGCAGGCTTACAATCTAAAAAAGACATGACACACAAGGAAAAAGGAATGGGAACAGAAGGAGGGGGGAATTAATTTTTCTGGCAGGGCTGGTGGAACGGCTCTGCGATCCGTCTCATCTCCCTCTGCACAGCCCGCTGGAACGGCCGGGCTGCTGCTGGTGACCGTTGAGGGAGGAGGAGCCTTCAGGAGGGCGGCCTTTCAGCAGCCCTTTATACCCTGTGTTTCTTCTGTGATGGAACGCAAGCCAGCATACTATATTGTACAGTTCCCAGCTGGTATCCCATCCAGGCATAACAAGACCTAGACCAGCTTTCCTTCAGCAAGGTTGCTACATCATGTGCCTTTAGACCATGTACTACTGGAATCATCTAGTATTCATTGGGTTTGCTGTTCATTATTTGTAAGGTTGGTGTTTAGAAAAAGAAAAAGGTCCTGCTTTGTCAAAGTCAAAGTGATTTATTGCAAACTAGACTCTGAAAGGGGGCAAATTCAAATCGATATATTTGTCTAAAAAAGATAAACAGCCCAATCCTAACCACAGAAGGGCTGAACCATATGCTACCCTTGGCCCGCTTGCTTTTGCATTCCAATTCCCTGCGCCCACTCCCCAGCCACTTTTCCTCTGTAGAGTCCCAGATGCATAGTTTGTGACGGAAAAAGCACACCATCAGAATCCAGTAGGGACAGGGTGTGTGTGTGTGTGTGTGTGTAAGTGGCTTGAGGAGGAGGAATTGTCACAGCAAAGCAGGAGGCAGGGAAAGGATTAAGCACTAATCCCACCACCATTTCTGGGCTCCAAATCACCCTCTTTGAGAGTTGATTTTCCTCAGAAGAAAGAAGACATTGAGATTTTAGGGATGGATGAGTCAGTCAATTGCAGTTTCTCTCAGTCTCTCATTTTTTCCAATCTTAAATTCGGTTCATCCTGAACTTTGAAGATATTTTTTTTAAGTTTGCATAAAATCTTGCACACATTTTTGCCTAATATACAGATTTTTTTGCAAGCATTTTTCCTAATAAAATGCACAGTGTTATGTGCTGTTGTATGTGCACCTTTACCTAATATATGACTTTTTGTATGCATTTTTTGACTGGAGAACTCCATGGCAAAATTTGGAGAAGTGCAGGTTTCAAAGGATAAGTGAGTTTCGGTTCACGCATCAGTTGAAAAGTGTGAAATTAGTTAAGCTCACATTAAAATGCAAACCAAACAAATTTCTGCCCTAACCCTACATTTTATTTGCAGGTAAAGAACCAGGGATGTTGAAGAGTCCTTGGTCCCGAGTCTCGAGTCGAGTCCCGAGTCTTTGGACCCGAGTCTAGAGTCGAGTCTAGAGTCCGAGGTCCAAAATGGTGACTCGAGTTGACTCCCGAGTCCCTCCCAAAGCGGCGGCCCATGGAGGGAGCAGGAGGGTCTCCGCGAGAGGAAGAAGAGCTGCCCTTCCTCCCGCGGAGACCCTCCTGCTCCCTCCATGGGCCGCTGCCGCTGCCGCCCTCACCTCCACCTCCGCTGCCCTCACCTCACCGCCGCCGCCGCCCTCACCTCGCCACCGCCTCCGCCCTCGCCTCTGCCACCGCCTCTGCCACCGCCGCCGCCGCCACCGCCGCCCTCACCTCCACCTCCACCGCCCTCACCTCACCGCCGCCGCCGCCCTCGCCGCCGCCCTCGCCGCCGCCCTCACCTCCTCCTCCTCCTCCTCCTCCGCCGCCGCCATCGACCTCGTTGCCATCGCCGTAGCACACAGCACACTGCGTCACGCCGCCAGGCCGTCGCTCTGTTTTTGGCGGGGTTGCTGTGGTTCAAAACCAGAGCGACGGCGCTGGCGGCGTGACGTAGCATGCCGCGTCACGCTGCTAGCGACGGCGCTCTGTTTTTGAACCACAGCAACCCCGCCAAAAACAGAGCGACGGCGCTGGTGGCGTGACGCGGTGTGCGATGGCGACGGCGATGGCGACGAGGTCGACGGCGGCGGAGGAGGAGGAGGAGGAGGAGGAGGTGAGGGCGGCGGCGGCGGTGGCGGTGGCAAGAGCGGTGGAGGAGGCGGAGGCGGAGGAGTCCTTGGGCTCGAGTCCCGAGTCGAGTCTCGAGTCCCACATAAATTATTGGGACTCGAGTCAGAGGGGGGACTCAGTCGGACTCACGAGTAGAGTCCCCGAGTCCGAGTCCCCATCCCTGTAAAGAACTGATTTAACATGACTTGATTTCAGATAAAAATTCAAACACATGTTCAGCAAACTAATTATGTCTGTTGCTAGTACTGTACCACTTTAGGCTGCAAAGAGGGGATTGAATGCTCCCTCTTTGAAAAGAGCCCTGCTCGTAACCCACCCCACCCCCCAGTATGTCAGGTTCTAGTCTGCCTGTGGAATGAAGTACTTATCTAAGGCAACTTTAGCTTGTGCAAGTGTACCTTTTTCTCCTGGCAAATTGGGGGGGGGGGGGGGAATTGTATTAGAACCCATAGAATGTGTAGCAACGTTGCAGATCTAATAGCATTATTCTCTTTGATCTGTTTAATGGCCATTTCATAAAACTAAAATAATCTTGCTAAGCAACAGTTTTTTGTTGCATTAAAAACTAAAAACTAATCTCACTTTCTAACAACCTCACCCTGTTTTGATGTTCCAGGATCCCATCCTCATCATCACCAAATTTTGTGTTTCTTTTGAAGATTGTCTAGCAAGAAATCAGTGAGTTGCACTAGCCTCTTGATTCCTGTAGCAGCTCTTCTAATCTCCAGTTCTTTCTTAATTCCCTTTCTAGCTCTCTGCTTCTTAGCTTATTTAATTCCTATATCATTTACAGATACTGCTCAGAACTCTAGTAGTGCCGGAGTATCTATAAAGAGACTACATTACAACTTGCATTTTAACTGGTTATTTCTGGGCATTTCCCACTCAGAGTCGTAAGAATCTGGGAGGTTAAAACTGGAACTAGAGCAATTAAACAAACAAAAGCCCCTTTAGTAGCTTAAAATTGTAATCTTTCAAAAATATTCAAGACCTTTATCAGGCAAGGATATACAGTCATGCCTTGGATTGAGAGCATAATTCGTTCCGGAAACATGCTTGTAATCCAAAACACTCTTATATCAAAATGAAATCCCCCCCAAAAAAGTTGTACAGAGATTTTTAATTTAAGCCGTACTACAGTACTTGTATTGCAAGACGTCGCTTGTATATCAAGTAAAAAAAAATTAAATAAATATTTAAAAATTTGCTTGTCTTGCAAAACGCTCTCAAACCAAGTTACTTGCAATCCAAGGTATTACTGTATTTAGAACAAAAATGAAATAACATGAGATTGTATAAGAATCTGCTCTGCTCCTAGCCTCCTTTTTGGGGTGGGTGGGTGGGTTGTGTTTTGTTAAGGAAGGCACCACCTCATTCCTTTTCTATTCATTCTTTCTCTCATCAATGAGATCTCACATTTGGTATGGAAAGCTTTAGTCAAAACTGGGACACTCCCTTCATAATAACTTACTTTTGCAGTAACAGAAAATGTTTGAGCTCACTTTCTGTACTGAAATAACTGGGAAGAAAGACGATAAACCAAATTTCCATGGCCAACAGGAACAGTCAAGTCCCCTCAAGGCAAAGCAAGGATAATTTAAGCAATACATTTGTTGCTTTAAAAAAAGAAAGAAAAAGAGAGAATTGGACTTTGAAGACCTAAAACCCTCTTCAGGTAAAGGCTGGTGAAGTGAAATCCTGATTACAGCCTCATCACCCTGCTGCCTGCAGTCTTTCTCCCCCATTTCATTCAATAGTCTGTCATGCTTGTTACTGGGAAATGAATTCCCTTCACTCTGACATTTCATATACTTACTGATATGGCATATAAAGAATACTCTACCAAACTGTCAGCTTCTAACAAAATTAAGTTTTTATTGCATGTAATTTTTTTTTACAAGAGTCCAGCCCTGTAGCTATGTTCAGACCCATAATCGGTGACTTAGTGTTGTACAAACATCAAGATTTCTGCTCATGAAGCAACCCTATGTGACCTTGTCTATTTCTTTGGAGTCTTCTTAGAGCTATCACTTCCTTTCAAGAAGAAGAAGAAGAAGAAGAAGATGATCCTAAAGTTATTTTCCTAAAAGTTACACTTTTTCATTACAATAGCGCTGACATAGGCAGGACGCTTCAATTAAACAAATATTTCACCGGCGGCCATAGATGACTTCATTAGTCATTAAATGGAAATTTTACTATAGATTCTGGCCTATTGAGGAGCTTTCTGCTCAAAACACATTTGGCATGTATTGGGGGGGGTTTGAGGGGGCATCAGTACCAGGTATATTGGTACTGGGTGTCTCAAAACTAAGCTAACACAAGGGTCTGCCCCTGCAACATAGAAGGGATACTAGCAAAACAAGAGCTGCAAGCTGGTTTGAGACACCCAGCACAAATAGTTATGGCACTATTATGACCTGATGGCCCATGGGTTATTAAATCCCACTGCTTGATGCAGTAAGCTAAGCATTTGTCTAACAATGGTCCCTGAGATTAATGGATTTACTGCATATATTAGGTTGGGACATGCCCTCTACATACCACCTCAAACAAACTGGCCACACATGCACCATGTTAGGCAATCTATACAACCAAGATTTCTAGATCAGGGGTAGAGAACCTGTGCAAACACATAGTTTCCCTATGACTCACAGCTTCATCTCACACAATCTCTTCCCCAAGTCAGATGGTTCCCTCTGAGAATATCATTATGCCTTTATCAATCAACCCTCCTTTCCTGTCCATATGTGTTTCTCACATCAGCTGCTGTAAGTAAAAGCTGCTCTTTCTAGACCAGGGGTGGGGAATGTTGGTAGACTCCAGCTCCCATCATCCCTGACCATTGCCCATGCTGGCTGGGACTTATGGGAGTTGGAGTGGAGTCTAACAACTTTTGGGGAGGCACAGGTTCTCTACCTCTGATCTAGAAATCTTGGTTGTATAGATTGCCTAACATGGTGCATTTCTACCATTGGTATGGTGCTCTCTGTGGGAACAACTGGTCTATCTTCCAGAGAGTCTTCCTGTCATGTAGAGTTATTCCGAACCATCCTCCTTTAGGACTAGTCTGTCTCCTTTAGGGCAGCTCATATTGGGAATGGCCCAATTTTGTAACCCATGGAATCAAAGCAAAAGCAGCATAGGTCTGATGCTACGAAATGGGTAGACAACCTATAGTGCTCCAGATTTTGTTGGACTCAAACTTCCATCAACCCCAGCCAGCATGTCTAATGGTCACCTCCACCCCTGATATGAAATGAGAATTATTATGACTCTCATGGAAAAAGAAAGAAACCTGAGGCATTATGGAAATTCTGAACTGAGCTCAGTGCTAGGGATGAGTGAGAATTTTGTTCAGTTTGTTTTTTGATAAGGAATTTCCAACATTTGCAAAATTCTTCATAGATCGGGGCAGAGTGGGCTGTCATGACATGCAAACAAGCCCCCCCCCTGTGTGTGTGTGTGTGTGTGTGTGTGTTCCAGATCAGGACCCTGATGTGGGGGGTAGAGGGGCTTTAGCTATCGGGTCCCTATACTTTGCATGGGGGGAAAACTGTCATTCACTCCATTGGGAGCTTTCTCTCTCCACTCCATTGGGAGCTACAGGCACAGGGGGCTGACCTAAATCCTATGTGAATAGCACCACATATCCTCCCATGCAAATTGCAGCAGGGGACAAAGAACTAAAGGCTCCCTTTCCCCGCATGCCAGAGTCATGATCTGGATTGGGCTCTCCGCGCTTGCTATTTCTGTAAGAATAATTGTGCATTCAAGGGCCAACCACGATTAATATCACATATAGTTTGTGCCTTGATGGCTGCTTGGGCAGAGGCCAAACTATATTATGTTGTCAGGGGCCATGTATGAATCGTAATAACTGCTGTGACACTGGTGCCGGGTCTCATGCCAAACAGTAACAGGCTACTAGACTCAACTGAAAAGAGATTTCATGGTAACAATTGTCAACCAGTGGATTCTAATCCCATCTGTATGTCCTGTTTGGCCACCGTTTGCTCAGACAGCACCAATAGTGAATACTGTTGTTTTAAATGGTGACCAGTGTGTTTCCTCTTTAAACACATATAAACAACTGTTAGTGCAGCTGCCTTGGGGAATTCTGTCTCAACAGCTGTCATGGCAGACAAGTCCCTCAGCTCCTGAAGTAAAGTCCAGGGTTTCTACAGCACTGGGAGCTGCTCATTATATTCAGGGCTCTGTGGAACATGTTTCCATGGAAACAGGCAGGCATTATGTGGCTGTTGACAGCTTGGGATAGTTTTATTCTGAAATGCTTGGACACATAACAGGTGTCCCCTACCCAGGTAGAAAATAACATTGAAAATGTAAAATGATTAGATAATGAAGCGAGCATTTATAAGAAGCCTTGTTACAGAGTGGGCCAGGGACTATAGCCACATCATGGATTTAAATTGTAGACTCAACTCCCCCATCATTACCTGAACAGGGAGATAAAACATCCCATGTGGTAGCAAGTTTGCCTTCTCAGCCTCCTAGCGGTCCCATAATTAGAACCATTACCTTTTCTCCTGTGTTACTATGACTACTACTATGATGACTACTACAACAACTAGTGTTTACAGTCCTGTCTTTTTCAAATTTGATGTTGGCTGTTTTCTCAGAAAGGATTCCATTGTGAAAGGTGGCCCAGTGTTCTGATCTAAGCTGCCCCTAGCTATATTTCTCTTCTGACATTTGGTATAGTACATCAAAGAAGGACTAGATGAGCACTGGGAGGTATTCCTTTGGGGAAGGAAGCATTGAATGCCATTTTAGTTTTAAAGGTACAGTGGTCAAGGAAAAGTTAGATACTGTTCACTGGAATTTACTCTTGTTTGAACTGAACATGCTGAACTTTATTTATGGTTTGAATGTGTACTCTCTTAAACAACATCAGCATCAGCATCACACATGCATGACATGTGCCATAAGTATATCAAAATGTTTGTAAAAGGAAGGATTGAAGATATGTTTCTAAAAGGATACATCCACCAAATTAGCCATGAGAGGCATGAAGGATAGTGTGATCTTCCTTTCTACTGGGAAGAAGGAAAGGGAAGCCAAGAAAATAGCCAGATAGAAAGTGTGCTTTACTCAGGACTCAAATGGAAGGTTGCCTATTTTAATGCTAAGGGGTCATTGTGAAATTTGAAACCTAAGGCAGACATGGCTTTTGGTTCTTCTTATTTATATGTATGTATTTATATTTAGGTATTTGTTACATTTTTAATCTACCCAATAACAAACGTTATCTGGATGGATTACAAAAGTTAAAAGGATAAAACACAGTACAAAACAAACATAATAAAATACATATATGTGTAGCTGCAATCATCATTAAATCTTCCCCTAAAGAATATCTATACAGCTTGAAGTTCATTGGGATTTTGATTAATTGCAGTTTCTGAATGAATAGTTTTTATACACATTCTGATATTCTACTTTTGCATTTTATTTTTCTAATAAAACATATGCTGTTTTTTAAAAAATCTAGGGTAGAATAGCTTTGAAGCTACACATCCTGAGTCCCTTTGGAAAGTGGAAAGGAGCATTCATTTTATCCAGGAGCAGCTTGTGTGCATTCTAAGAAAACCTGGGTCCGAGTGCATGGCCCAGGGCTTGGAAGATGCATAGACTGGGCCGGAAAACCTAGTTGTCAACAGGAACACCATAATCAGTGATGACTTGGGGTATGCTGTCTGAAAGTATGGGGAATCATAGAATCATAGAAAAGTAGAGTTGGAAGGGGCCTATAAGGCCATCGAGTCGAACCCCCTGCTCAATGCTGGAATCCAAGTCAAAGCATCCCTGACAGTCAGTGACAGATGGCTGTCCAGCTGCACCTTGAATGCCTCCAGAATGGGAGAGCCCACCACATCCCTTGGTAGTTGGTTCCATTGTCTTATTGCTCTAACAGTCAGGAAAATTTTCCTGATGTTTAGGTGGAATCTGGGTTCCTGTAACTTGAGCCCATTATTCCGTGTCCTGCAAACTGGGATGATCAAGAAGAGATCCTGGCCCTCCTCTTTGTGACGACCCTTCAAGTACTGGAAGAGTGCTATCATATCTCCCCCCAGTCTCCTCTTCTGAAGGCTAAACATGCCGAGTTCTTTCAGTCTCTCCTCAGTCATAGGGCCTTGTTTCCAGTCCTTTATCATCCTTGTTGCCCTCCTCTGAACCCTCTCCAGTTTGTCTATGTCCTTCTTAAAGTGTGGTGCCCAGAACTGGACGCAGTACTCAAGATGAGGCCCAACCAGTGCTGAGTAAAGGGGAATTATCACTTCCCGCGATTTGGAAGCTATACTTCTATTAATGCATCCCAAAATAGCATTTGCCTTCTTTGCAGCCACATCGCATTGCTGGCTCATATTCAGTTTGTGATCTACCACAATTCCAAGATCCTTCTCACTTGTGGTATTGTTGAGCTAAGTGTCCCCCATTCTGTACCTCTGCATTTGGTTTCCTTTCCCTAGGTGAAGCACTTGGCATTTATCCCTATTAAAATTCATTCTTTTGTTTTTGGCCCAGCGCTCCAGCCTATCGAGATCGCTTTGAATTTTGTTTCTGTCTTCCAGAGTGTTAGCTGTTCCACCCAGCTTTGTGTCATCGGCAAATTTGATAAGCATTTCCTGCACCTCCTCATCCAAGTCATTAATAAAAATGTTGAAGAGCACTGGGCCCAGGACCGAGCCCTGTGGTACCCCGCTCGTTACCTCTCCCCAGTTTGATTATACCGACATGTTAGGATTAGGGGAAAGGTTCAGGTTAGAGTTAGTGTTAAGAAAATTTGGGTCCGTGTGCATGTCCTGGGGCCTGGAAGTAGCTTAGATTGGACAGACAAAGCTAGTGGTCTAGAAATACAGTGAGTGATGACTTTGTGCATGCTGTCTGAATATATGGGGATTATACCTGAATATAGATAGATATTACCGCAAGTCCTGTGTCTCTGTTCTTTTCTATAGGTTATCTCAGTGTCCAAGAAGCCTTTTTTCCTCTGTTTTTATCCTCACAGCTATTAACCAGCCTTTCTTTGAGAAAATGGTTGTGGATATATTCTTGGACTCTCAGTCAGGCTGCTGGCACAATTCATGCTAGGAATCCTATCCTACACTGTAGATTAGAAAGCTTCTTTCCTGACCTGACTTTTATTTCTCTGTACTGTTCTTTCTCTGAGCTTCTTATGAGGAAGCGAAGTGCATGGGGCTGATTATGCTCGCTGTGTAGATTAGATGAAAGCTATTACAAAGCAAACAGTAGGTTTTCACTCAGTTTATTCTGGATGTAAGGGGTGTGGGAGTGACAGATTAAAAAAAACCCAACCCAGCCCACTGTCCTTTTCCAGTGTCATAATCTGACATATCTGTCCAAAGCAGTCAGATGGCAGTAAGCATCGCAAACCGTTATTGCAACTCTCTTATCAGGCTGTGTGATAGAGATCAGACAAAGAGCAGTGCCCACTCCCCATGAATTACAGACTCGGTGATTGAACTCTCTCTGAAGAAGATTAAAAAATATTCATGGTTTAGGAGATGAATTCCTTTTTGCTCATTTTATTATTCAGCTCAGCTCCAGTTAAACCAATTTAAGCTCCACAACATAAGAGTTATTAAAAAAAAAGAAGAAGAAGAAAGGGGGGGGAAAGAACTATACCTGTCAACTTTTCATTACATTACTGCTCAGCTTTCACCTTGTGAAAAAAGGAGACTTTAAAATTAAACTGTGTTAAAGTGTAAACCAGACACGGAAGGGGAGAGAATTAAAAGACAACTGTTGTAATGCAGTCTGCCAGCCCACCCTCCCATAAGCCTCAGAACCTACAGAGGCATTCAAGGGAACACCTCCGCTGCTCTCCATTTTGTTGTATATTATTTACTTTCAAAACCACATAGTCACTGAAGGCAGTATTTCCTCTTGGAGGGATGATTCTTTTTTCCCCTCTGTACAACTGTTGGCTACACTAGTACACTATTATAGCCAATGCAGGGGATGTTTTCATACATGAAACAAATAAGGACATTTCCATGCTTTTTTCCTACACTTGGCCTCATCTCCATTTTTCTTCCTTTTTGGAGGCAGCACCCAATACAAAGTGCCAGAATTCTATGCCTCAGAGCAGTTTCTTTTGGAATCATTGCAATACCAGCCAGAAGCATAACCGGTGTATGATACAAATGTTCGTTTCACGGAGCATTACTGTAAATCTGTAACTTACAGCTTGCTATTATTAAGACATTTTTTTTAGCCATACTGGAATTGCCAATTTTGATTCAACAGGCAGAAGAACAAGCAAGGAGCAGAAGGTAATTTTATTTAATTAAAAACACAGAACCGTATTACAGGTATCAGAAGAAAAGGTGTCTGCCTAACCCAACTTGTGTGCTACAGAAGCCCTTTGTAGATGCTTTAGTAGAATTATGTAGGCTACAAGAGGCAGGTATATGGACTCTCTCACAGATATTTTTTTTTTAAAAAAGATACACTGTCAGCAGCTTTGTGCAGATTGTGTTTAATCTGGTCCAGCTGTGTTTTGCAGATTGTCAGGTGTTGTCCACGCCATTGTCCACTCATTGATGGATTCAAATCCTCCCACCCATCTTTGGAAAAATACACAAAAAAAATTCACAACAACTTACAGAACTTTCGCTGGTACCTAACATTTTGTGTATTTTTCTTAGCTCACCATAAAATCAATGAGCAGAGTGCACAAAGAAATTATTGCTACACAGCAGAGGCTGAAGATAGATCAGAGATGTATAAAACATTATGGTTTTTAAATTTAAAAATGGCATATATATTAGTGTATTTTATAGCAACTTTCATAATTTTGTATGACCAAATTTCTATACAGTTCCAGAAAGTTAAAGAAACGGTCCACAAGTCTGCAGAATCTGTGCAACTATGAAAAGCTGGTCTGCTGCGGATTCCACAGGTCAGATTCATAGAAATGAAATCCGTTCCTTTTAAGAGCCTTTTAGCAGTGTTTAACAACCCACGTGATGATAACCAGTTTCAATAACCAGGCTGCGCATGAGGGAGAAAACTCTGCTTCATCCTAACTAGTATAGGACTGATTCCTTTCCATATCCTTCAGCACACACAACACCTCCACTCTACAAAAGCCAAAAACAAACTGGTTTTTCTATTCCCATGACTTTCAAGAGCAGTCTTGGGATCTAGTGAAAGGGCACTTCAAAGGGAAATCCAAGCAAAAATGCCACGTGTGGTAGCATTCATTTAAGACAACTCTCATGCTAAATCCCTCCAAACTGTTATTTAAGAAACAGGGGGGAGGGTGTCTGTGGGGCCAGCTGCTGAACGAGAACCTCCAAGGAACATTCATGTGAGTATGCTGATGGATGATACATGCATGTCCACTTGGATTGCAGCTGAAATGCTCAAAAACCTAAGGCACTTCTGGAATACTTCTTTAATTTGTTGTTCCAGTACTTATTGTGCGTTCAGGTTAAAAAGAAAATGATGTGTGCTTACCTTCTTGGCCAATAGCAATGAAATATCTGTATTCCACAAATTGTAATAAAAGTTATGAAATGGGGTGTGCTTTGGATTTGGCTGAATCCTGAATTCGGCACTGAATCACGATGTTTCAGGCAGATTCAAGAAATGGCAGAATCAAAGTGGGGCTCCTCCAAAACAGACGGCATCCAAATATGAACACTCATGAAGATTTGTTAGCAGTTTGGACTTGGATGGACAAGGACGGAGACTGTGTGTTTCCAAAAACTGATACATTTCTCCCCAAACTCCCCATATAAAGAAAAGAGGGTAAGAGGAAGTGCATAACTTATATCCCCCCAAATTTGAACAATCTCCCAGCACAGCACCTATCCTTCTGAAATGTTGCAGTTTTCTTAACTAGGCCCATCTCTATGTTATCTGTCATTTTCAGAACAATTGCCCACAAAAATGTAGGGGGATAAGCACACCTTCTTCTTCTTCTTCTTCTTCTTCTTCTTCTTCTTCTTCTTCTTCTTCTTCTTCTTCTTCTTCTTCTTCTTCTTCTTCTTCTTTGAAACCTCCAAACTGTAATTGCTGCTCTTGCACAAAACTCCCTGGACCTATTCATCTGAAGCTTGGCAGGCTTGATCCCCTCAGAAGGGGAATTAGTTCTGCACATTTCATCCAGTTCTGTGAAGAAATAAAGATGATATCAGCAGTTCCCTTTAAAAAGTAAATAAATATAACTTTAAGGCATGTAGCACAAAACTTCACTGCACCTATTTGTCTGAAATTTGGTAGACATAGTCCTCCCTCATAAGGGACTACTATTCCTGCAAATATCATCCAATTCTGCCAGACAAAAAAGGTATAGCTATTTCTTGATTTTCAATGATAATCAATGGGAGGCATGAAGATTTGGATTTCTGAATCTATATGCAGATTTGGGCCAGAGTTGAAACAAATTGAGTAGCCTCCAAATTGGCCTGAGCCTGAATTGAGCTGTTTTCTGAATTGCCAAATTGGTGTCCAAACTGAATCTCATTGTTGGTGGGCACTACAGTAATCAGATTGGCTGAAGCCTGAGCCAAATTGGGCCATTTCTGGTGCTTCCCTCCAAAGCAACCAGAACCAAAGTTTGGACCCAAATGAGGCGTCGCGTGATGATTCAGGCTTTGGAAACATGGTCACTCTCTCCTTTCCAAATTGTGCCCTTTTCTTTTATTTCTGTAGATCGCTGGTGGGGGTGGGGGAGGGAGCGCCACTGAGTTTCCAATGATCCACTTTCTAATTCTAGGGCACATTTTACAAGGGGCTCACATCACTGTGCTTTGGGAGAGGGATTGAGTTTTCATAAATATTCTCTCTCTCTCTCTCTCTCTTCCATTTCTCTCGATCATTTGCTCAAACTATAGCAAGCAATTAGGAAGTGACCAGTTATGTGTTGCATTGGGTAGGGTGGTTCCAATTTTTTTTGTGTTCATGATTTCAAATCCTTTCTTTTCTCCTTTAACTCAATCCTCCTCTCAGCCTTTTCTCTGCAGTGAATTTTTTTCTTTGAGATACCTAACTCTTACCTTTTCTGTTGTACTTTCTCAGTTGTCCTGTGTTGTTGCCTGTCTTTGTCTTTGTGTAGAATTAAACAGTGAATCCATCTTCTCCTCCCCTAGTTAGGTAAAATAAATTAACTAATTTATTTTAATTTAGTTCCTGTTGTCCTGCAGTTTTTCTTGTGTTAGTTATCGTAATATTATTCCCTTATTTGTTTGTCTTGCTTTGCTTTCTCTTGTGAGGCAGGCCCTTCACTATGCTCCATGTTCTCTCCATTACCAAAAAAGTAGTCAAATATGATGGCTAGTATACTGAAGTCTGTAGAGAAGAGCCAATTTGAGCAACCTGAAGGCCAAAGCAAGATATCCGCATCTGTCATGAGTCCTGCCTGATGTGTAATGCTAAATTAAAACTCTTGAGTTTTATGAATATTGGCTTTGGGTTTTATTTGTACAGATGATCTCTAGTAGAAAATGCAGAGCTTCTTCAATTAATATCACAAAATAGTGTCCATTTTCTGTTATTGAAAACTTTACTGTACATGTGCAAGTTAGGGAAGCTGTTCTCTATTCTCTAACAAGACAGGGTCCATGCAACGTTTCTTTCATGGCTGGTTTCTCTTGAACTGAAAATCAGCTACCAAGTGGTAGTAGAGAATGCTCATTACAAGAAAACATGCATTTGTGAGCACAATAAAAAAATACAGCTTGCTTGCGGGAAATTACTCTGTCTGGAAAGGGATAAGCCAGCACCTCACAGAATGATGGAGGAAAATAAAAATTGAGAACAAAGAGATTTTGAGCAAATCAGATCAGTACATCACCAGCAAAACAATTCCAAGCAAGCACTAGCAGCAGGCAGCCTGTTCTTCTATAATTGTTTCAGTGAAAAGCCAGAACAGCAGCACCAGCTCCTTAAAACAGCTATAAAAGGTTCTCAGATGCTTGATAATGAAATCTATGTCCTGATGGACTCTTTTCTCTCCCTTGAGCACTCAGAGTGGTAGTTTGCTATTGTTGGATTGTTCGTGAGTGCCGCGCTACCAGCACTCATATTTCTAAAGAAGTAAGAATGAAAATAAAGCATTTGTGTTTGTGGTGGGAAAACTACACAACTGGGATCCAAGCCTATAGCACTTATTATACAAAGCAGATTTTGTTAACATGGGCATTTCTGCTGTTGCAGACGAAGAACTTGGCCAGTACTAAGTCCTATCAGCTTTGTTGGGACTACCCAAAAGGTATGACACTCCAAGGCCCAGAGAGTAGAGCAATCTAGGGGTGTGCGAACCAGCAAAACTTGAGCTCACTAAAGGTTCTCCAAATTCCACCTCAGTTCCACTCACATCTGTATCAGATTATGAGCTTTGGCTTCCCCCCCCCTTTTGCATAAATATTCATGTGTGCTTTGTGCACATTTCCTCAGATGTATGAATTCATTGTGCACATCTTTGAAATACATACATTTCCCCCAGTGATGAATGTATTCTTGTGTGCATTTTTGTATGCGTTTTTTAATGCACCTTTTTCAAATGTACACATTTTTCAAACACATTTTTTGTTCCATGAGCTGCATTGTAAGCTCAGAAGTGTACAGACTTCAATGGGAAGTTGTGTTTGGGTCTGGGAGGTGTGAACTGGGTAAATTCTGGTCAAAAATGAACTGAAACTAATTTCTCATACATCCCTATTTTGGAATTCACTCTGTTAAAGGAACTACAAAAAAAGAAAAGACTGGAAAGCTCTTCTGAGAAGCATGATATGTGGGGGTATTATAATCACAAAATATTATGGCACTAAGCATGAGGGAAGTCAACAGTGTTATGATTCAGGTTCCATTTCTTGGCAGGTAATTTAATTTAGCATTATTAAGTCCCTTACTTTCCTGGATGCCAGTGGCAAGGCGATGTAGTGGGGCGGAGCCATAGCTCATTGGTAGAGCACATGCTTTGCATGCAGAAAATCCCAGATTCCATTCCTGTCATCTCCAAGAAAGAAGGTCAGGCAGCAGGTGTTGGGAATGACCTCTGCCGGAGGCTCTGGAGACCCACTGCCACTCAGAGTAGTGGATAATGTTAAGCTAACCAGACAAAAAGTCTGACTCGTACATGGAAGCATTTTACATTCCAAAGTGTGGGCTTGGATTCATTCTTGGCTGCTCAAAGATATGGTCAGACTGGCTAGCTGAAATAGTAAAAGGTGTTCTGGGAGATGGGATACAGCTTCTTCAATGTATTAGCCTAATTCTGTTTCAGCTGTATTTCCTCATGTATTGTGAAGTCTTGCTTCACAAAGTTGTACAAATTGTACAACAACTGGTGTAGTGACATGCTAGGTCAGAAATGAGGATGTAACGTATGCATCTAAAAGGTACCCTTGTTCATAATTCTGATTGGGCATCCATTTCCGGTTTATCTTCAAACCCCACACCCTAAAAAAGGTTCTGGACTTCAATGCTTTATTAGCTTCTGTATATCCAAGTTAAGGTAGCATATGCCAAAAGCACTAGTGATATTTTATCACTTATTATGACTAATGATAGGAAAGGTCAATATTAAACAGGTGACCCGGATCAAGCCTCTCTTGTAACTTTCTGCCTCATTGAGTTGCCATCTCTTTCTCTACTCTTATCTGAAGATATACCTTTTCTCCCTTGGCCACAGTTGTTAATTCCTTCCCCAGTGTTATTATTTATGTTTCAATTCCATGAAGTGTCTTAGAGAGCAGTTTGCATGAAAAATGCTCAGAATGAAAGATGAATTTAGTTATATTACAAGGTCCATTACCTTAACTCCTCAGTACCTTTCATCAAAGATACTTTCTTTTTTCTGCCTCTCCTCAGATCACAGTAATCTTTTGACTATTTCTTTGAATTAGCTCTGTTAAAATAAAGATGCATGACACCATCAGTCATCAGTCTTGATCATGTAGGCAAAAGCAGACACTTCCTATGCTTGTTAAGGGGAGAATTCTATCCTAATGCATTAAAGTTTGTTGGAAGTAAATCAACATATTCATGCATGTTGGTGGGGTTTTATTTGTGTAGTTGCATTACTGCCATTGGTTGTCTACAAGAAACCATTCAACCCACATGCACCTGCTACATTATCTCCTAAGTGGTCATTCCAACATGGTAGCTTCAGGGGAGATTGGCCTGAGCATTTCAGCAAGGGGGCAGTGCAGATGGCTGGTAAATTATATTTACTTCTGCTACAGAATCTAAAGCTGGGGGGGGGGGACTTGCAGCCTGTAGGTCACACGTGGCCCTGACCCTAATTTCATGCAGTTCTCTGCATCATCTTGCTCTCCAGACTGTCCCTCTGAGAATTATGGCTTTCTCATGTGTGTGTGTGTGTGTGTGTGTGTGTGCACGCACGCACACACACACACACACACACACACATGCATGCAAGAGGGTGGTGTGAAAGATAAACACATGAAGCTGCCTTATACGAACTCAGACCATTGATCTATCTAGCCAGTATTGTTGACACTGACTGGCAGCAGCTTTCCGGGTTTTCAGGCAGAATTCTTTCCTAGCTCTACCTGAAGATACCAGGCATTGAACATGGGACCTTCTGCATTGAAATGTGCATGTGCTCTACCACTGAGCTATGGCTCCTCCCCAAAGAGCTATACAATCTTGCAATGCTGCAAACTCTGCTCACTTTTGGCTCTGGTTCTATCCAGTTTTGGCTCTGCCCTGCTCTACTTCTGCCCACCATTGGCTGTAGTCCCTGACTGACTTTTCCCATGGGTCAGCGGTCCTTCATAACAAAGAAAAGATTCCCCATCCTGTTGTAAAGAGAACCTCTTCAAAATGAAGTATCCTTGAGCTATGGTCTTTCTTCCCTTGGTTTCTAAGCAAGAATTTCCACGTGAAGAATTGTTGGCCACCTAATGACTAAAACACAATACCATGTATTTTTTATGCTTTATCTTCCAGTCTGAATGCAATTGAGGTGATGAAGCAGGTCTTTGACTTATGTATTCTGCTGTCTGTGAGCCAACTGCTCTTTTAAAAGAAGTAAAGCAACTATGCCAGTCATACCACTGAGTTTTTAGTTTAATAGTAAATTGATACAGAGTTTTATTATTTATATTACATTTATATCTCACCTTTCCTTATAGGAAACCAAGGCAGCATGCATGACACCCCCCCCCCTTTTATCCTCAGAACCCTGTAAGGTATGTTAAGCTGAAAGACAAGCTTAGTTAGAATAATAGCCATTAAGGAAGATTGCCCTATTGTTGAGGCAGTTGATTCCAAGGTCACAGAGAGAGTTTCATGGCTGAGTGGGAGAGCCAGTGTGGCATAGTGGTTAGAGTGCTGGACTAGGACTTGGGAGATCCGGTTCTAGTCCCCACTCAGCTGTGAAGCTCACTGGATGACTGTGGGCCAGTCACTGACTCTCAGCCTAACCTACCTCACAGGGTTGTTGTGAGGATAAAAATGGAGAGGAGGAGGATAATGTAAACCGCCTTGGGTTCCTTGCAGGAAAAAAGGTGGAATATAAATGTAATAAATGAATTAAATAAATTCATTTATTTAACCTGTATTTCCCCAGTCAAAGCCAAACATCCTAACCACTACAGCACATCAGCTCTTTTACACCAGCTTCTCAACTAATTGACACCTATTCTAGAACTGAAACAAATTTGCTCTCAAGGGGCAGTATCCAATGCAATGCTACCCATCAGCTGGCTCAATGGGAAGCTAGAGCTTCCTAAAGCAACTGGAAATGAGCTGAAACACTCATTTCCTGAATGGAACAGATCAGTGGAGTTAGCAAGAGGGGAGCTCCACTGACCTGGCCTATTCCAGAAACAAGCATTTTGACTCATTTCTGGAGTTGCTCTTGGAAGTGCTTAGCTTCCTCTTGCACTGGCAGTGGGTTCCGCAGGTGCAACTTACTCAGTAGAGGTGCAGCAGTAGCATTGGATACTGCCTAAAAATTATCCTTGAACTTCTCCGTTGAAGATTTCGATGCTGAATATTTTCAGAATATCTATATCTGTGTTTGATGTGAGTGATATTTGATTGATATATGATATTTGCCACTTGACAAGTACACGAGAGTAGACATGGAATGGCATTTAAAAGTTGACAGTACTGGTAGCCAATTTACAATCTTTTTACGTGTTTATATCACAGTAGTTTTCACATCTTCTGACTTCAGGGAACACTAACATGCATCTTGTTTGTATGGTCCTATTCAGGTGTTCATTACTAAACACGTAAAAAGATCAGTGGAAACAGGGCTACTAGTCCTGCCCCCTCGATGATAGCACCCACACCAGCAACATCTCCTCTTTGATATGTGAATGCTTCAGCCTTGAGGAAGCTGCTTCAACATGTGTTGGCTTCCTTCATGGGTGTCGCGGCCTTACCTCCCCTCCTCCTTCCAAGGAGATCCACACACCACTTCTAACCGAAAAGCTTAATTGGTACCCAGGCCAGCCTAGCAAACTGGCTTTGAATTACAAAGAAGTGTTTTGCAAAGTCAGTCACAAGGAGACAAGCTTAGTTAGAATAATAGCCATTAAGGAAGATTGCCCTATTGTTGAGCATTTGATTCCAAACTGGGAACCTCTCCCCCCTTCCAGACTCAGATTACCCACACCCACGCCCCCTAAAGTGGGTCCTTATTCTTAAGAGCCAATCTCTTAGAGCTCCTGACATTCGTCAGCTGTTTCCTCCTCCTTAGCTGACTGTCTGACCCGGGGGTTAGTGATGCTTGATTCACCCTCCTCCAGATCAGAGAGCTCAGACTGCTTCCCCATGGAATTTGACACCAATTGTTCCTTCCTGCCTGTAGAGTTTATGTCCAAGACTCCTGGCCTTAAAGATTCAGGTGCCCCCCCCCCCAATTCCAACTCCTCCTCCCCTCCCACTTCCTCCGAATCTGTTCCCAGATCCTCCACTGTAGGAAGAGTGGGCCCAATCCCTACAATGGGTACAGGAACCTTGCCATGAAGGCCTCTCCATGCATTCTGTACCAATGCCTGAAAAGGGTTAATAGCTACCACAATACCATTGCATACTGTGAAGGATACTAGGGCATGCTTTAGGGTGCACACTCAGCTCATGTGGGGCACAGATGGGCCTCATCATCACCCATTGTGAACTAAGAGTATGCCCTAAGATACACCCAGTGACTCTATATCACAGAGGAAGGTCAGTTGCAGAGGTCTAGCTGTATTTTAGAAAGTTTGCATGACATTCCTGATGTTCTCATTGAAGAGCACGTGATCAGCTTCCTTTGATAGATGCTATGTAATCATATTTAATACCTGACAGCATTTTATAGATGTGTCATGATAATATTTGACAATTTATGAGATTTCACATTTGAAGCCTCCCCATACCCAACAAAATCTAGAGACACCAGCACATTCACATTTCAGGCCAGGGTGGTTCAAGGATGGATGAATCTGTCAATTTAGGTTTCCCTCCCTTAAGTTCACTTCATCCCAAACGTTGAGATTTTTTTTAAAGTTCTCATTAAAAAATGTACATATTTTTGTGTGCATTTCTCCTAATACATTCATTTTTGTATGCAATCTTTGCAAGCAATTGTCCTAATATAATGCATTTTGAACATTATTTTCAATAATATATGCATTTTTGTGTGCACTTTCCCCAATATATGCATTTTGTACACTTTTTTAAAAAAAAATTGAGTACTTGGTTGCAAAATTTGGAGACATGTGAATTTTGAATGCATAATGGTTTTTATATATTGATTCAAATATGCAATATCAGGTAATTTCATGTAAAAATGTGAACTGAACACATTTCTCCCCCATCCCTAGGTGGAATGGTTGGACTTGGACCAGGGGGACCCCAGGTCAGCTCTCCACTTACCATAAGGCTCACTGGGTGACCTTGGGCCACTCATTGACTTAGCCTAACCTATCCACAGTGTTGTTCTGAGCATAAAACAGGATAAGCCCCATATATGCCACCCTGTATTCCTTGGAGGAGGGTGGGATATCAATGTGAGAAATAAGTAATAATAAATACAAAGGTCAAAATTTCACATTCCAAATGCAAGTTCAAATTTGAATTCAGAATTTTTTACATTCAATACTTGTAATGTGAATTTGTAGCGTAGTGGTGAGAGTGTTGGACTGGGACTCAGGAGATCCAGGTTCTAGTCCCCGCTCGGCATGAAACTCACTGGGTGACTTTGGGCCAGTCACTGACGCTCAGCCTAACCTACCTCAAAGGGTTGTTGTGAGGATAAAATGGAGAGGAGGAGGAGGATTATGTAAGCTACCTTGGGTTCCTTGCAGGAAAAAAGGCGGGGCAAAATATAATAAATAAATAAATAAACAAAATTCAACAAATTGTTCAATATCTACGCATGTTTGTTTCAACTCTGACTATTCAAAGGGCAAATAACTGAAATCCTGACATTCAGTGGCATGAATGAACCAAAACCAACTTAGATCAAAATAGCTTGGTTTTACTGGCTTATGGAGCAGACTGATAGTTCATGGGAACAATTTTCAAATGTAATATGTGACACAGCTAGGTTATTTTAGATCCTGGACTTAATGCTCTTATGGGCTTTAGATGGCCATGTGTATTACTTCAGTCATGATGAAGTACACAAATGACATCCCTCTTTCCCCCCCCCATCCAATATTCCATGCTTACTGCATTCCTTATATGTTAGAATAAACATGCCAATCCCTGATTTTAAAAAAATACTCTGAGCATGTGCAGTTTTGCCTTTTAAACTCACTTAATCATAGCACCTGGGCCAGCTTAGCCTAGCTAGCTGTTCCTTTGAATTTCATTTGCAAATACAATGAATTAATCATAGCACCATCATAATTACAGGGATAAAATGGAATTTTATCCCTGCTTTCTTGCTGCCCTGCCACTCTCTTGATGGCAGGGTGGGGTGGGGTGGGGTGGGTTGGGGGTGCTGGTCTGCAGGACCCTGAACGTTTCCCCCCAAGCTCCAGTCCTAGCTGTACCACTGAATGCAATCACTTGTATACTGGTGCAAGGGATATGTGATCATTTCAGACGTTATAGGAGGCATAAATACATCAGCATATATTTTTGTGATGCTCCACTGGAAGGTGCCAAAGATACAAGAATGTGGAGATGCAGAAGTTCCCTCTTTGGATGTTGTAGGTAGTTGTAGCAAAAACGCAGCAAGCACGTGCTCGAGTCACTTGCGCATCTGACCCTTACTGCTTCTGGTAAAGCTACCCTGAGCTATTTGCCCCTCATAACTTTCAGATAGGAATAAAAAAAGATGCCCTGTTTGTTCTGCCTTTTCGTGGAGTCTTCAGCTCAAGCAGACAATGTGGTTTGTTCTGTTTTAATAAGCTTTAAGACGATCATCAAGTTAAATGTGAGAATCATTCCACTAACAACATTTATTTAAAACTATATTTGGACAGACATTTTGAGAACAGACAGCCCTTTTCTAACATTTTCTGCCTGCAAAAGGATGAAGATGATGTTCTTTAGCGATTTTTATTGACAATATAGCATTTTACATAGCTCTAGGCTACATCACAGCTTCCTTTTCCAAATCCAAGGATAGAGAGCCCCCCAAAATAGCAAAATTAGATGGAGCCAACAGACATTTTTCTCAGACCAAAAGAAGTAATTTCAACTCAAATCGGTGGGAAAGCCATATAAACAGCTGTAATACATATCTGCCCATTACTTTTTAGAATCCAAATAGAAGCAGAGCATAAGTGGTAATTGTGTTAGCTCTGGAGATAATGTAAGAAATAATGTCTTTTCAGCTGAATGTAATGAGGTTGCAATTCCACTGAGGTATTCAAGGGACACCAAGAGTGTTAAGCTACAGTCAGTATATCGAAGAATTATAGACTTCATTTATGGGCATTTGGGGAGAAAAGTGGTGGCATGCTTTTTGTTAATGTAAAAGCATATTTCCCCCTAGTTTGCCATTTGTTCTTTCTGACCCTGGCCTAATTGTACCACTTTCCTGGGGTTTTCCTTCCATCCCTGATATCCCCCCCCCCCTTCTTCCTTGTATTAAAGAGCCATCATTAAGTTTAGGAATCTGGGAATAATTCCCTGTTCCATAAACATGAAACATGGAAAACACTTCATATGAAACTAACTTTTTTTAAATGTGCATACATAGATAACTAATACAGAATGTAAATGGTCAAAACACATCCATTTTTAATCAGCTGTCAGCTTCCCCTGTGACTATAATGTGAGAGGGAGGACCACGTGATCACTGCATCTTGCCTGAGATTTGGGAGATCACACACTTCTCTGCCAGCAAGAACATGCATCTTGATCCCCAGCTGCCTTCTGAGTTCCTGGCAGAGAGAGCTTCCTATTTGGGGACAGGTGGCTGGAGGTGGTCATGAAAATGTTGCTTCTTCTTTTTGCAGTCTTTTTAAAAAATGGTGAAAGGATGCTTCCAGATGAGACTTTTATTGAACAATCACCTTGCCTCATTACTGGAATTTTACAGGGAGTCCAGATGACTTCTTTTCTTTCTTTTTTTAACCTCCCTGCAGGGGGTGGAATTTCTGGGGGTAATGTGTGGGGAGGTTTGAACATCCCCCTCCTGGAACTTCATGGTCCCAATCCAAACTGGGGACATGCATTCTTAAACAAGAGTAAAGTAAACTATCCATGCATAGTGTGTGTAATTTGCATACTATATGTGCGTAAACTAATGAATTTAGAGAATGTCTTTGCTGTTGCTAATAGAATGAGAAACCCAACCTTTTCATATTGCTAAAATGTTGGCAAAATTCATAACAGATTCAAATGTTATTTCTGTGAGTCTGACCTGCGGACTGGCTTTTTCCAAGTCACGTGCATTCCGCAGACTTGCGGACCAGTTTTTTTTTTTTTTTTTTTACTTTTGCAGGGATTTACACAAATGTGCACTTTCACAACTGTGCACTTGTGCTAATGCACATTTGCAACAGTGCACATGTGTGCAAATGCACATTTGCAAACAAACAAAATTCTTAGGCAAAAGTTATCAGTGAGTGGACAACGGAATGAAAGACAGCTGACAAATCTGCAAAACATAGTTGGAATGGATTTAACAAAATCTGTACATCCCCACTAAAATGCAATGCTCCATTTAAGGCTCCCCTCCCTGCCCACTGAGATCAGTGGATCTGATTGCTAGGGGAGGGGCAGGTTAAGCAGCACTCTACCCTCCCCGACCAGTGATCTCAAGCAAGATCACTGTCCTGACTGCTGGTAACGGCAGCGCTGGAACAGCAGTATATTCTCTGCCACCTGGCTGATGGCTGATGATCTGAGCAGTGGGGAAATTGAGTGGGGCTTCCCATGGCTTTGTGGGCCACAGGGATAGTGCCTGAGGACTGCATGTGGCCTCTGGACCATGGGTTGCCCATAGGTGAGTTAGAAGGATTAGGAAGCAGGTGAAGGGAAAGATTTCTGCTGCTGGTTGGATACAGGCTTAGTCATGCTTAGAGTGGACCCACTGAAATCACTGAGACTTAATTTAGTCAGGGCAACCTTAAGTCCCATTGATTTCAATGGGTCCAGTCTATACATGATTAAGCCTGTGCCCATCCCTCTGGAAAGATTCTGCTAGACAGGGCTGATAACACTGGGCTAGATGGACAAGCAGTCAGACCTGATATAAGGCCAATATATCGGGTAGGCAGTAACTTCTGTGGACATATTCCTAAGACCAAGCCTCAGTGAATAGATATTTGTCCAAAAAAAGAAGAAAAAGAAATACTAGTCTGATGAGACAATTGCTATCCTCGGTTGTAAAGTTTTTGAGTTTGTTCACATGGCCAAAAATGGATAGTGCAGCAGTAGAGATGGATGATGATGATGATGTGATGATGATGATGATGATGATGATGATGATAATGATGATAATCATCATCATCATCATCATCATCATCATCATCATCATCATCATCAATCGGCCATCATCATCAGTATGCCTCACTGGAGCAGTACTGCTTCATTGAAGCAGTAAAGAGGAGAAATAACTGCACCACATGTGATAGCTGTTAGCCAGGTTGCCTCAACAAATACTCATGGATGCCAGAATGATGGATGAGTTAGTGGAACATGAACAGGATGGAGTGAAGTGTCGATAGCTATTTTCTGTCTACCCCTCTTGCTCTGTAAAAAGGAATTCAAGAGCTGTAACCTTGGGTTGTTGTTGTTTTACTAGATGTCCACCAGAACTCCAATTTCTATATTTAAATTAAACAAGATTTAAAGCACGTGCACACACATACAAACAGAAGCCCACAAAAGCACTTCACATAATGCACTGGGGAGAACTGATATAATGATTGTGACATGTTGTTACCTATTGGACAGGGCTGCTCTGGCTTTAAAAGAAGAAGAAGAAATCTCATTAGTATTCATACATTGTCCTGTACTTGTAGCGTGCATTTAAAAAGCACATCCATATCTGTAATTCACTGCTACATCACCAAATTTCAGCAGCACCGTGGCAGTAGTGTGGTCCCTTGAGAGGTTTGGGGCCTGGAAATTGGCTCTCAGACCACCTGAAGTTGCCCACCCCCATCCTAAATGGTTTGGGACCAGGCTATCTGAAGTATCACCTACATCCGTATGTACCTGCTCAACTCTAGGCTCAGCATTGGTGGCCTTACTATCTGATCCATTGGTGAGAGCTATTAAGTTGGTTAACCCAGACTCGGGTAGCCTTCTATCAGCGGTACGCAGCTGTCTGGCAGAAGCCGCGACTAATTATAACGCGGGCAAAGCGAGGAGACCGAGTTTTTAATGGACGCTACTACACTGTTATGGGTAAACAGAGTTTAATGGAGCGTAACAGAACATATACAAAGCACCACGCTAAGCACACACCTACAATTGAGCTGGTAGCGAGCCGTAAAAGCAATACAGACAGTCGTACCTGGAAATGCCTTGTTCCTAGAGAGCCGCTTAACTCCAAAAGGGCTGTTCTATGTTAGCGTTGTTCACTGGGAGCTCCCCCAGGGTTGAAGGTGGTTTGGCCTGAGCCACGGACCTTGCAGCTTGCTGCCTCACGACCAACAACCCTTTTCCCGCCACTGACCCTGGGCTTTATACCCTCTGTTGGGCCCCCTCCTTCTTGTCATGCCCCCTCCTGGCATGACTGGTTTTTCTTGTTTCTTGAGTATCAGGGACAATGTGGGCAGTGCCTCTGTGGTGGGCACCCCTTTGTGGAATACCTTCTCCAGGAAGATACACATGGCTCCCTCTTTGCTGGCTTATAGAAGAGCCCTAAGACCTTTCTTCATTCCAGTCTAGGGTATTTTATTGCACTATGTTTTAATAATGGTTTTATCTGCTGCCACTGTTATTTTAAATGTTTCTTAATATTCATTTGTTTTTTTTATTGTTTTAGGAGCTTGTAATTTTATTATACTGTTTTTTGTACTAATTGGTATGTGAGCTGCCTTGGGAGGATGGCTACCATAAAAATGACTATAAATCTATTAAATCAATCACGTAGAGATGCAAATGAGCTGAAGGAACTGAAAATGATACGAACTGAACAAACTCCAGTTACAGAGCTGATTTCAGAAAATATTCAAGTAAAGTCAGAATTCAGGAGAAACAGAGAGAGGGAACCCATGGAACGAAGCCATTATGGGACAGGGAAATCCACTCATCCATATAATAAAAGGGTTTGTTCATAGAATAATAATAATAATATTATTATTATTAATATTATTATTCATACACAAATAGAGAAATCCATAATTAATATAACAGAAAAACCCAACATCACAATTAGCCCAATAAACATCATAAAAACATATTCCATAAACACAGGGCCATCACAGAAAGTGCCTGTTCCTGAACTGCCACCCTCAAACTTCTCCCAGAGGGGTCACACAGAAAATGAACTCTGATTGAAGCCAATCTCAGGGACTGATAGGGGAGAAACAGTCCTTGAGGTATTGGGGTCCTAAGTCATATAGGGCTTTATAGGTTAAAACCAACACTTTGAATTTTTAATTTGAATTAAAACTGAGCATTTTAGGAAGCAGAATCTTACTGCTCCTCTATGTCCAATTGCACATTAACTTGAATTGGGATTCAAAACCAGGCATGAATATGCTTCAGTGATGCTTAACTTGATGTATGTGGATGGTCTTACTGATCTATTTGCAGTAAACTTAACTTCAAGCAATCCTGAGGAAGCTAAAGCCTGAAGTTCCCTGCTCCCCATTAGCTTCTGGTATGTACCATACTGAGTTATCCTCATTAATAGAGGTCATGTTGTTGTATCAATGTTCAGGAGAAACTGACATAGTAAAATACTTACTGCTGTTCTGGGCTAGAATGTACAATCATTTTACAACTAACTAGATTATCACATAGTTAATGGTCATCTCTGAAGAGATGGTTGGAATAGGCTGATAGTGCTTTTAATTTGTGTTGCAAATTGCTAATTAAGTCCATGAAAAGGACGAAAAGAAAATAATTCCCTCAATTAAAAAGATAAATGTGATGGAGCTGGCATTTGGACCATTCTGATCCAAGGATGATTTAAAAACCTGCTTTGCGTAGAATTTATAATGCTGCAGTGGGAGCTCTGAATGCAATGTTCATTTTATCTAACAGCAGCAAAGTCGACACTAAAATGTGGCTTTACTAATGGACAGTTCATACGGCCACTTTTAAGGGTTTGTTTGTTTTTTCTTAGATGGGTCCATGATAATCTATGGGCTGTTGCTGTTTTAATGGTTCAGTGCAATTTGTTACATTTCTATCTTGCACTTCCCCAGAGGAGTTCAGAGCAGTTTTTTTTACAGGGATTTCATAGATTTCATAGATCATAGAGTTGGAAGGAGCCTACAAGGCTATCAAGTCCAACCCCCTGCTCAATGCAGGAAACTAGAGGAGGGGGGTCTCCCATCCAAGTAACAACCAGGCTGACCCTGCTTAGCTTTCCACACTCAGGCAAGCTGAGCCAGCGTGAGCCACAGGCCTGTCTGTTGTACTATCCAATATGTATTATACAGGCCCAACCCATGACATCCACAAGTTGGACATGGATGCCTGAGCCTGGGAAGCCTGTCCTGTCCACACAGACCTCTATGTGCACAAGATTCCATGGGAACTAGAACTCCGATCCCACAGGGTTCTAGAATAGACGTCTGTGCGTGTAGACTTTTCCAGCTCAGACATCCATGCCTAGTGCTGAGGAAGCCATTAGCCAGGGAAACATTGCGGAGCCTTTTCGTGTCTATAATGTGCAAAGGGGAGTACGGTGTCTTGCCCAAAAAGCTTTGATTTTAACACTCTCCTTAAGGATAGGTGAGAATTAAGTCTCAATTAAAGCCTCAAGGAAGAGTAATTAATCAGATCATCATATTATCAAATCATAACCCCCCCCCTTGTAAGTGTCAGCATCTGGATCCCACAAACTACCCCAGACACAGAAAACCTGTCCCTTAACCTATTCTTTCTAGAACTAACTCTAACCCCACATAGGTTCATAGTTTGGTTTGCAGGCAAGCCTAAACTACTGGGAAGTAAATGGAGGGCAAATCTGCCCAGGCTTTAAATTTGCACAAATTCCCCCTCCATTTACTTCCCAGCCTCTAAAGTTGCACAAATTTCCCTCCATTTACTTCCCAGGCTCTGTATTTACACTAAATTTAAAGGCAAACGGAGGGCAAATTTGCGCAACAGGAGTAACTAGCTACTCCAAGAAGGAGCCACGAAAAAGGGGGGAGCCAATAACTCCTCTTTCTGGACTTGCTGGAGACTTGGGGAAGTGTTGGAAGGGTGGAGGACACTCAAAAGTGCCACTTCAACACTTAATAGTGAGAGGATTCCATTGCCAAGTGGGAAATATTGCACACACACACACACACACACACACTTTGGTGCATTTACTTCCTTCACATTTTTTCTTTCTTTTTTGGTGCTTCTGAATTGCGCAAATGGTTCCTTCTTTGTTTTACTATTATTCCCCCACCCCCCCCGGTCCTTCACAACTCTATGCATATTAGCCTATATGCAATCTTGTCTTGTCACTTTCCTTATATGTTACCTACTTCACCCCTGCTCCCATATCAGACAGCTGAATCTGTGCTCCTGCACACTTGCAAAAGACTGGGAGAATTTAAAACAAACAAACAATGGCCCCATTTGCACAAATTTCAAGATTCACACACACACACCCCAAATCCAATTTGTGCAAATTACTATTTGAGCAAATGGCAGGATCTGAAAAAAACGCACAAAACATTTCCAGAATTGGGGGGGGGGGGGATCTGCTACAATCCACTGCCACTTACCAGTGCAGAATCCCATTGTGCTCAAACAAAATGGAATTCCCATCACAGAATCATAGAATCATAGAAAAGTAGAGTTGGAAGGGGCCTACAAGGCCATCGAGTCCAACCCCCTGCTCAATGCAGGAATCCAGGTCAAAGCATCCCCGACAGATGGCTGTCCAGCCTGCACCTTGAATGCCTCCAGAGTGGGAGAGCCCACCACCTCCCTGGGTAGTTGGTTCCATTGTCTTATTGCTGACAGTCAGGAAATTTTTCCTGATGTTTAGGTGGAATCTAGGTTCCTGTAACTTGAGCCCATTATTCCGTGTCCTGCAAACTGGGATGATCGAGAAGAGATCCTGGCCCTCCTCTGTGTGACGACCCTTCAAGTACTGGAAGAGTGCGATCATATCTCCCCTCCGTCTCCTCTTCTGAAGGCTAAACATGCCGAGTTCTTTCAGTCTCTCCTCATAGGGCCTTGTTTCCAGTCCCTTTATCATCCTTGTTGCCCTCCTCTGAACCCTCTCCAGTTTGTCTACATCCTTCTGAAAGTGTGGTGCCCAGAACTGGATGCAGTACTCAAGATGAGGCCTAACCAGTGCTGAGTAAAGGGGAATTATCACTTCCCGCGATTTGGAAGCTATACTTCTATGAATGCAGCCCAAAATAGCATTTGCCTTCTTTGCAGCCACATCGCATTGCTGGCTCATATTCAGTTTGTGATCTACCACAATTCCAAGATCCTTCTCACTTGTAGTATTGTTGAGCCAAGTGTCCCCCATTCTGTAACTGTGCATTGGGTTTCCTTTCCCTAGGTGCAGCACTTGGCATTTATCCCTATTAAATTTCATTCTGTTGTTTTCGGCCCAGCGCTCCAGCCTATCGAGGTCGCTTTGAATTTTGTTTCTGTCTTCCAGAGTATTAGCTGTTCCACCCAACTTTGTGTTATCTGCAAATCTGATAAGCATTCCCCTGCACCTCCTCATCCAAGTCATTAATAAAAATATTGAAGAGCACTGGGCCCAGGACAGAGCCCTGTGGTACCCCGCTTGTTACCTCTACCCAGTTTGAGAAGGAACCATTGATAAGCACCCTTTGATTCCAATTCTGTAGCCAATTGTGGATCCACCTGACAGTTGTTCCATCGAGCAATTGTGGATCCACCTGATAGTTGTTCCATCATCACACATCCCGACATGCTATTAACTAGCTTGCCACCATTTGTGTGAAAGAGCTGCAATAATTGAACCCTGAATGGGCCATTGAACTATTGTTCATTCCTTATTATCCTGTTATGCTGGGGAGCACAGTGCATTTATTCGTCCTGTTAATTTCTTCTTGCTTTTAACATCAGCTACAGTTTCTCTGTAACAGTGGTTGGTGCAAATCTTGCTAATATGAGAAGCATTCAGGTAACATACACACAGCCAAAAGGGGGACGGTCAGAAAATCTGGGCAATGCCCTACTCTGTATGTGGAAGACTAAGCTTTATGCTTTCCAGTTTCCATCTCTACTCTGTAAGATATCAAAGACAATTTCTGGCTGCCACACCATGCCAAGAGCAAGAAGATAAAGGAGATCAAATAGGAGTGAACCTACCAATTATAATAGCTGCTGGAACATGTCTCAGTTACATCCCGAGATGATGTGATCTGAACTCATGCTGATGAATTGCATGGGGGGGAGGGATGGGGACTGATAAAAACACAGACAAAAAACACTCATATATTTTGAGTTGTGTGTTTGTTCTGTTTTAAGAAGCAATGCTTTCACAAGTGGTCAGGAAAAATGGAAGATGCATGCTATGAACCAATATTGGATTCTGATTCCCAATGCTACAAGATGAATATTTTTTACAGTCATTGATTCCGAATGCCACAAGATAATAATATTTTGTTTATTCATTCATTAAAAATGTTTAATATCCATAAAAATGGTCAGTATTTATCTGGACCTTTTCTTTTTTTAACTTACTGCAATAAAGTGTTTCTAGCAGCAGCTGGTCCTGCTGCAACTCTTTCCACTTCCTTACCATTCCCAGCTTTTCCATCTCTGTTCAGAGGACAAACACCATATATCAATATGCCAGTGACCTTTTGGATGTACCCGAAGGTTATTTTAGGCACTCTTTAAAAAAAAAATCATATTCCGGCAATGAAACCTGCACAACAAGGTTGTCCTTTCTTCAAGACGAGCGATCAAAGGTGCAAAACTGCCAGCCTTAGCTCTGCCGTCTTGACCTGATTCTCTCAGGGCCTTGCCCTTGGTCTATACACTGGATTTAGCACTGAACCACAGAGGAACCACACACACCATGTGGGGTAAAACCAGGAAAGTTTATTTAAGGTAAACAGATTACAGTAAAAGGTGGGGAATGAGCGAAGGGGGAAAAGGTGGGGAGACACCTTGGTATACACAAGTAGAGCTGCAAAACAACAAATCTAGTCCCTTAGACCCTTACTATATAAATGCCCAGGCACTTACTCCTTGCCTGGGGGTTGGTCTTCTTAGGGCTTGCCTCAGCAAAAAAGCCCTACTCTGCGCTCCTTCGCGTCCAGATAACAACAAAACCCAAAAGTCACAGCAGGCAGTATAGATTCCCCCCCACCCCTCCTTTCAGTAGCCCAGCTGTCTTTGGCCAATCAGATGAACGTCATCTGGGCTAGGCAGGGGAGGGGTTGCTCTTTAGAATCATAGAATCATAGAATCATAGAAAAGTAGAGTTGGAAGGGGCCTATAAGGCCATCGAGTCCAACCCCCTGCTCAGTGCAGGAATCCAGGTCAAAGCATCCCTGACAGATGATTGTTCAGTTGCACCTTGCCTCCAGACTGGGAGAGCCCACCACCTCCATAGGTAGTTGATTCCATTGTCTTATTGCTCTAACAGTCAGGAAATTTTTCCTGATGTTTAGGTGGAATCTAGGTTCCTGTAACTTGAGCCCATTATTCCGTGTCCTGCAAACTGGGATGATCGAGAAGAGATCCTGGCCCTCCTCTTTGTGACGACCCTTCAGTACTGGAAGAGTGCGATCATATCTCCCCTCAGTCTCCTCTTTGAAGGCTAAACATGCCAGTTCTTTTAGTCTCTCCTCATAGGGCCTTGTTTCCAGTCCCTTTATCATCCTTGCCCTCCTCTGAACCCTCTCCAGTTTTGTCTATGTCCTTCTTAAGTGTGGGCCCAGAACTGGACGCAGTACTCAGATGAGGCCTGACCAGTGCGAGTAAAGGGGAATTATCACTTCCCGCGATTTGGAAGTTATACTGTTATGTAATGCAGCCCAAAATAGCATTTGCCTTCTTTGCAGCCACATCGCATTGCTGGCTCATATTCATTTGTGATCTACCACAATTCCAAGGTTCCCTTCTCACTTGTAGTATTGTTGAGCCAAGTGTCCCCCATTCTGTAACGCTGCATTTGGTTTCCTCTCCCTAGGTGCAACACTTGGCATTTATCCCTATTAAATGTCATTCTGTTGTTTTCGGCCAGCACTCCACCTATCGGGTCACTTTGAATTTTGTTTTCTGTCTTCCAGAGTTATTAGCTGTTCCACCCAACTTTGTGTCATCTGCAAATTTGATAAGCATTCCCTGTACCTCCTCATCCAAGTCATTAATAAAAATATTGAAGAGCACTGGGCCCAGGACCGAGCCCTGTGGTCCCCCACTCGTTACCTCTCCCCAGTTTGAGAAGGAACCATTGATAAGTACTCTTTGATCATGAATAGAATGCCTGGGACATTTGTATGCAACTACCTGAGGCACAGGGGCATCAAAGGGACATGGGAGTCTCTGAGGCGACAGGGGCCATCAGAGAAAGCTATGTACATTTGCGTGGGATTCCCAACCTCCAGCTGGGATTACACTTATTTACGTGTGTGGTGTGTGTGTGTGTGTGGTGCAGGAGACTCTGACACTTTTCTTCACAAAAGATCTTCTTGAGTTTTTGCTTGCATTTCCCCATGTTTAAGAACTTGGGCCTAGAAGTGGTCTTATGAGTAAATGTAAACTGAAATGAGGATTTCTACATGGCACATATATAAATATAGATGTTAGACCAGAGTAGAACTCTTATGAAGTTTATATGGAGTCCAAGCTAACAAAGATATTAGCCTGCTTCTATGCAAAACCCACACAAGAGAACTTCATTCAATACTATCCTTAACCAGACCTTGAAATGGACAATCAGCACACTAATTTATTTTATTATTTATTATTTATATTTATTTATTGCCCATCTGGCCGGCAACTGGTCACCCTGGGCGATGTACACAGAATAAAAACAATAAAATACATTTAACAATATAAAAATTTTAAAATCTTAACCCACCCCGTATTCCCACCTGAACAACCAGGTTTTTAATGAGCAACGGAAGCTCAGCAGAGAGGGGGCATGGCGGAGGTCACTCGGGAGAGAGTTCCACAGTACGGGAGCCGCCACAGAAAAGGCCCTCTTCCTCGTCCCCACCAGTCTAGCTGCTCTAGACTGGTGGAGAAGGCCATCCGTGGCAGATCTTGTTGGGCAGCCCACTTGGTGTTGCTGGAGACGGTCCTTGAGATAGACTGGACCGGAGCCGTATAGGGTTTTAAAGGTCAAAACCAACACCTTGAATTCAGCTCAGCAAGCAACTGGTAGCCAGTGCAACTCCTTCAGCACTGGCGTGATGTGATCACGCCGGCAACTGCCTTTAACCAGGCGAGCCGCCACGTTCTGTACCAGCTGTAGCTTCCGAACCGTCTTCAAGGGTAACCCCACATAGAGTGCATTACAGTAGTCTAGGCGAGAGGAGACCAAGGCATGAACCACTGATGGGAGCAGGTGATTAGGAAGGTAGGGGCACATCTGCCGTATCAGATGGAGTTGATACAGTGCCGCCCGGCTCACAGCTGCCACCTGAGCCTCCATGGACAGCTGGGAGTCTAGAATGACCCCCAAGCTGCGGACCTGGTCCTTCAGGGGTAAATGTACCCCATTCAGCACCAGGTCAACATCCCCTAACTTCCCCTTGTCCCCCACCAGAAGTACCTCGGTCTTGTCGGGGTTCAGTTTCAGCATGTTCCTTCCCATCCAGCCAGCCACTGCCTCCAGGCACTTGGACAGGGTCTCAACGGCCAACCTCGGTGAGGACTTGAAACAGAGGTAGAGCTGTGTGTCATCCGCATACTGATGACACCGCACCCCAGACCTCCTGATGATAGCTCCCAGCGGCTTGAGGTAGATGTTGAATAACATCGGGGAGAGGATGGAACCCTGCGGCACCCCACAAGTGAGCAGCCGAGGGTCCGAAGCCTCCTCCCCAAGAACTACCCTCTGGTACCTTCCAGAGAGGAAGGACCGGAATCACTGCAATACAGTGCCTCCCAAGCCCAACCCCTCCAGGCGGTCCAGGAGGATACCGTGGTCAACGGTATCAAAAGCCGCTGAGAGATCGAGGAGGACTAGATCGAGGAGGACAGTTGCAGGTGGGGCGGGGTGGCTCCTGGCTGGGCCCGGTCCTGCAAGGGCAGCCAGCAGTCCCACCGGTGGTGCGGGTGGTCCCTCCCAGGCAGCAGCAGCAGCAAGCAGCAAGGCTGGGCTACTTGACTGGCTTGGTCCTTCCTGGAGGCGGTGGTGGATCGCACCACCTGGGTTACTTTGGGCCAGGTGACACTAACTGGGTGACTTTGGGCCAGTCACTGACTCTCAGTCTAACCTACTGCACAGGGTTGTTGTGAGGATAAAACGGAGAGGAGGAGGAAGATTATGTAAGCCACCTTGGGTTCCTTGCAGGAAAAAAAGTGGGGTATGAATATAATAAATAAAAATAAATAAATAAATAATTGCCCTTGTGTTAGTCCAGAATTCTGTTCACACAGTGGCCAATCAGCTGCTCACAGGAAACCTACAAGCAGGATATGAGTGCAACAACGCCCTCCCACCCATGTTTCCCAGCAATTGGTGTATGCTTGGCTCATGTTCCCCTGCAACTGGTATATGCTTGGTTCTAATATTTCTACATGCATGAAGGCACCCACTGTGCCATGAACACTTCTATTTGTTTTTAGTTTTCCATTTCACTTCTTTTTGATTCAAAGTTTATATAAATGCAAACAGAGCCAAAGGGAGGGGTGGGTGGGGGAGGAGAGGTGCTCACGTCAGGAGTCCAAGGGCTCTCACAGCTTTGTTGCAAAGGAAGGATTTATTTCTTGCAAGCAAAACCACCTGGTGAGTTTGCTGTGAAGTCCTGCCAGCAATTCCGTGGAGAAGATCAAACCCCTGTTCATTCTGTGGCTTAATGAGTTTGGGGTGTTTATATAAGGGGGGGGGAAACATATTATGAGGAAGAAAAGAGGAAAACTTAAATTGTGAAATCCATGGGGTGTCATATAGGTGAAAGGGTCCCTCTGCATGCATCGAAGTGTTCAGAATCAAAATCCATGGTGAGCATATAGGAAGGCATTTTTTCAGGCTAAACAAATGGAGGCATGGGCCACCCCTGTCTTTGCAGAACCAGCCACATGGTGTGCCTAGTAATTACCTGAGAGCCCTGTGAACAAGTATATTAACAACAAGTAATCCTTAGCAGTAAACCAGGTGAAAAATGCTACTTGAGTTGTTCTATGATATTTCAGTTGTACTAAATGCCAACCATTTAAAATGGAAAAAAAAGGGAGGGGGCTTAAAAATTAGAAGGTGGCATTATTAGCAAGACCTCTTGATCTACTGAAGAAAGGGCTCTACATGGAATGGAAAGATTTTGAGATATATTTTCACCCTCACCATCACCCTGTTGTATAAACTTGTCTATAATGCTGATTCTTTGCTTTCCTCTACACCCTGATCTTAAATATGCTTACTAGGAAGTAATTCCCATTTACCTAGGTAAATGGCAACCAACTCTCACAGTCCTGTAAGCCATACTGATTGATATAGTATACTAACTCAGCACTAACTTAACATCCTCTCCCCGATGTTATTCAACATCTACCTCAAGCCGCTGGGAGCTATCATCAGGAGGTTTGGGGTGCGGTGTCATCAGTATGCGGATGACACACAGCTCTACCTCTGTTTCACACCAAAAACACACCAAAAACAACACAAGAAAACAAATGCAGCAACAGTGGCAATTGCTCCCAAAAGAGACCATAGCAGCAACGTCACCAATGGTGTCCTTTTGTCACAGAAAATGCCCCTACTAAATGACACCACTTGAAAAGAGACGATGATCATTTTACTAATGGCCCCAGATTTCACCTCCCATCTCCTACTGTGGCAGCAGCAGCACCACTGCCTGTGTTGTAACACAGTGAGCACACTCTGTTCTGTGAACACACTTGGTGGTGACCCTACTCTGAGATGATAATACAAAGGGTAATAGACCAGAGCATTAGTAGAGCAAGTCAAATCTGCATGGTCTCTATTGCAGCGGTCCTCAAACTTTTTAAACGGGGGGCCAGTTCATTGTCCCTCAGACTGTTGGGGGGCCGGACTATAGTTTGAAAAAAATATGAACGAATGGATCAAGTAAAAAAAAAGGACCGGGGTCCTTTTTTTTTTTTTACTTGATTAAATGGAAAGTGATTAAATTAATAATAAATTAATTATAAATTATTTTGCTGTCTAAAATTGAAATACGTTAAATTTTAAAAAGGAATAGAAAGGCTCGATTTGCACATATCTTATTTGTAGTGCAAAAAAACAGGAGAAAAAACAATACAAGGATCACAGCCTTAAAAGTACAAACACAGAGATGGGGGGGCCTCCACGGAGCCACGACCCCTCCTGACTCCACCATGGACCATAAGGGGGGCCGGCGTGTGTGGGGCGAGGGGGTGCTGTTTGAATTTCTGCACTCCCCCCCGGATCTTGGGCCACACCAGCTCCAGGTTCTGCTGCTTGGGGTGAGCAGGGCAGCGGCAGAGCCGAGAGTGGAGGCCAGAATATGGGGCACAGTTGCCCCCCCCCGCACCACAGGGTTAGAGTGGCCAGCCCTGCGGGCATCAGGGCTGGTCCCACTAGGCCAGAGGCGACTGAGAGGGGCTCCCCGGCATCCACCCCACCCCCGCCGCCGTCCTACCTGGTCCCCTACGCGCTGCTGCTGCTGCCGCTGCCTCCGCCCAAGTACGCCGCCGCCGCCGCCGCCGGAGCTGCTCCGCCACGACCATCCTGCACCCCGCCCGTGCTCAGTTTTGGCGGGGGGGGCGTGGCATCTTAATTTGTTAGCTGAGCGGCCACCAGCAGCTGGGAGGTGGCCGCCGGGAATCCGCTGCTCCGCGCGGCCGTAAACAGCTGAGGGGCGGCCGGCCATGTGGCACACCGGCAAGAAAGCCCCGGCTAGGAAATGGTGCCGCACAGACCGCCGGGTGGCCCCCGCTAGCTCAGCCGCTCGGCAAAGGGGGGGAGGCAAAGCAGCAGCCGCTTGTGAGAAGGCGGGGGAAGGCAAAGCAGCAGCCGCTTGGGCTATCAGCAGTGCTCAGGAAAGACCTAGGTATGCCCAACAGCTGGGCCCAAGCTGAAAGTGGTGGCAGCAGCGGCGGCAAGCGAAAGCCCAGCCCAGCCCAGCCCGCCCCCGGGTCCGCCCAACAGCTGTGCCGAAGCCGAAACAGCGCTGAAATGGCGAGAAGTGATCGGGCGAAAGCGGCGGCGGCAGCGAAAGCCCAGCCCACCTTGGCCCCAAACAGTGGGGAAAGCGGGAAAACGGCGGCGGCCAAAGTCCAGCCCGGCGGTGCCACCATCCTAGGCATGGTAAAACTCAATCTACCCACTCTCTTCAAATAAAATTAACAGTTTACGCAAAACCTAGGCGACGGACAAAAGAGTTCGTTTTGGCGGGGGGGAACAGCCCTGTTGCCCTGGTTTCCCCAGCCAAAAACAGAGCACGGGGGTCCAGCGCAACGGAGCAAGGTCTTGTCGCGCTCCGGAAGTGACACGACGGGACCCTGCTCCGTCGCGCTGGACAGCCGGAGCCCACTGACCAGCCGCCCGCCGAGAAGGGAGGAGGACGGGCGCTGTCCGTGCCCCGCCACCAGCTAAGCCGCCACTCCTCCCCTTCCCCCCCACAGGAGATGCAGGGCAGCGGGCGGGCAGGGGTCCCGTGCCCCCCCGCCGGCTCAGCCGCCCCTCTTGCCCTTCCCTCGCAAGGAGTCACTCTCTATCAACCATTGGTGGCCATCACTACTACATCTTGTGGTCATCATGACCACTTGCAATGCATTTCAGTGAATATGCATACACATCACATTATCTAATGAATAGAACATGATTTATGGTCCTGAAAAAAAATATGGTAATGTCTGTCTTTGGCAGTGAGCACATTTGTAAGTGAACATGTTAATAGCTGCATCTTAATATGCTTCACCCAAATCTTCAACTAAGTGAGGTTTCTCGCTATGAAACATGCTAAAACTAGATGTGAAAACACCCAAAATGGACTAGTGGCATCCCAGGAGAAGCTTGAGATGTTCATCAGTTATGACAAAACAGCTTGTCTTTTGGTAAATGGTTTATGCTAATTCAGTTTATCTGGTGTATGTAAAAATATATACTTTAGGAGAAGGGTTCTATCTCATTAAATGCTTCTAAGGTATTGTATCTATTTGAAGTTGTGAATTCATTCTGCTCATTAATCCACAATTTTTACACTTTCCAGAAGAACCTCTGTAGGTTTTTATTTTGGATCTGGAGGAGTTAATTCCTTATCTCTTATCTTTATGAATTTGTAACTGCAGCCAGTTTTCAAGATGTAAAGGGAATTACTTGGATAAAAGTTGATTATAACACAGTTTATAGATTAGCTCCCTCCCTCCCTCTCTCTCTCTCTCTCTCTCTCTCTCGTGTATTTCCCATTTGGAGTGTTTAACAACATTCTTAAGTTTTAGCTGGTCTTTCATGCGAAGAATAAAAGGAAATAACAAAGTCTTCATTCTTTTTATTTTATTTTTTAAAAAATGTTGAAAGGAAGTGATGAGCCTCCTCGACACCAGCAGCTAAACCTCGACCCACTCTTGAAAGAAGGAGGTCAATAACCTATGGAAGTTGGGTGTATAGCATAGCCCAGATCTGATTGGCTTCAGTTCAGACATTAGCATGTGCAACAGTAGCAAGTCCAGAATTTTCTTAGGGAAACAATGCAGCAGTGTAATATAAGCAAAAAAATGGTACTGACAACATGATGCAGAAGGCCCTGCCAAGTCTTTATTTGGTTTAAATGGGGATTTATGAATGTTTCATTTATTATTCAAGGGACACACACATACACTATCCAAAAGAGCAACTCTCAGTGCAAGAAATATAATATCTGGCTGAGAATCACAATGGGTGTCCTGATTTAAAGTTATCTTATGCATTTAGATTTCAGTCCTATACACACTGACCAGAGAGTGAGTCCAATTAAATTCAGTGGGGCTTACTTGCAAGTAGACATGCAAACAATTCTGCTCTTAATGTGTGAAGTCAGGGATCGGTGGCCCAGTGCCTTCCGAATGGTTTAGACGACAACTCCCATGATCCCTGACCAATTGCCATTTGGCTGGGGCTGATGGGAGTTGTAGCCTAAAATATCTGGAGGGTGCCATGTTGCCTAGCCCTGGACTGGGCCTTTTGGGCAGAGCAAATAAGGGTGCAATCCTATGCATGTTTAGGGGAAAAAGGCCTACAACAGCTCCCAGCATGCCCCATCCAGCCATACTGACTGTTGCATGCTGGGAGTTGTAGGTCTTTTTTCTGCCTAAACATGCATAGGATTGCACCTTAAGTGTACATTGGGTGTAACATGTAGGTAAGGAGCTGTGGGTGACTTCAGCTTCGGAACACATCTTTGTGCTCTGATGCTTCACATATTCTAACCTGACCTACACTGAGATAACACAGAACTATTCTCAGGTGGCAAAATTGAGTAGGGCAGTTCATTTAATATTTGGGTAGTTAATATTCTCCTAAAGTTCCGGGGGAGCTTGAAAAAGAAAATTATCAGAAAATTATTTTCTGCAAAATGTCAGCCTACCTGTTGTTATATGTGGCAAAATATAAGTGAAACATGGCATAAGTATTTCTTTATGCCACAAATACATTGATCAAGCAGTTGAGATTCCCCATCTAGGAAAATACTTATAGATTTAGATTTCATAGATCATAGAGTTGGAAGGAGCCTACAAGGCTATCGAGTCCAACCCCCTGCTCAATTCAGGAAACTAGAGGAGGGGTCTCCCATCCAAGTAACAACCAGGCTTGACCCTGCTTAGCTTTCCACGCTCAGACAAGCTGAGCCAACATAAGCCACAGGCCTATGTTGTAAAGTGTAAGCCAGTCTTTACATCAGGGGTGGGGCATCCTAGGCCCAGGGGCCAAATTTGACCTCCAGGTTTCCCCATATGCCCACACACCCATTTCCCTTGACTCCAACCCCTTTCCCCTAACCACCAATTGTTTGGCGGTTTCACGGCTTTTGTGCAGTTTTCCCTCTACTCTACAAGGTTGAAATGCCTCACCTAAAGCTTAGTTACTAGCAATAACTGGGTCCAGACAGCATGATAACCCAAGGGTTGAGTATAGGTTGAGTGTGGGTTGTCATTGAACCGTGGGTTGTTGTTGAAACATGGGTTATCATGTTGTCTGAGCCCAGCCAAGATAACAAACCATGGTAAACAACCCACAGTTCACAACCCACAACAAACCGTAGGTTCTCTTCATGGGTTGTTCATGGTTAACAAGCCATGACTTGTTAGCGCATCTGGGTTCAGACAATACGATAACTCATGTTTCAACAACAACCCACGGTTCATTTTTCATTTCATTTTTCATTTTATTACATTTATACCCCGCCTTTTTTCCTGCAAGGAACCCAAGGCGGCTTACACAGTCCTCCTCCTCCTCTCCATTTTATCCTCACAACAACCCTGTGAGGTAGGTTAGGCTGAGAGTCAGTGACTGGCCCAAAGTCACCCAGTGAGTTTCATGGCTGAGCGGGGACTAGAACCCGGATCTCCCGAGTCCCAGTCCGACACTCTCACAATGACAACCCACACTCAGCCCTTGAGTGTGGGTTATTGAGGTGTCTGAATCCAGTCAGTAAGAGCTTTAGACTAAAATATGCTGGGGGTTTGTTTTGGTTTTTGGGTTTTTTTTTACTGCTTTTGTCTTTTGCCCTCCCGCCTTTGCCTTTGACCCCACTCATCATTGGAATGCAGCCCACAAGAGCTTCTCCAAAATTGAACTCAGCCTTCTGGCTGGAAGAGGTTTCCCATTCCTTCTTTAGATCAACTTTCTAGCCAATCTTGATGTCAGTATGGTATTGCTAGTATTGCGGTCTTCTTTTCTGGGCAACAAATGCACTTTATATTCACTGGCCACAAGAAGGGAGGGGGCAGAGGGTCCTTTTCCTGCGAGAGGAGTCTTTCTCCCATACTAGCAACCAAACAAGTTCAAATGAAGTTACAACAAGGCTGGGCAATAGTTCACATAATCATAAGGAAAACTAAAGCTACCATTTGGAACCCATCTCTGTATTATTATGAGTGATATGAAAAATATTACCTAGTATTTCCATGAAAATTTCCACCTTGCCAAAAAGTGATACTGCAGAGAACACTTATCCACAAAAGTGGAAATGTAACTTTTGTGATGGTAGAGTTTAGCTGGTTTTACACGTTAGCTTAGATCCGTGTTCTCCAACCTTGGGTCCCCAGATGTTTTTGGCCTACAACTCCCAGCATGCCCCAACCAGCATAGCTGGGAGTTGTAGGCCAAAAACATCTGGGGACCCAAGGTTGGAGAACACTGGCTTAGATCTTAGTATTATTGTGCATTTTACTCCATTTAAAGGCGCAGAAGCCAGAATTGATTCCCAATTCCCAAAAGTTAGTCAGTTCACATCCATCCAGTTTAACAAGTGTTCAGAATATTCCCCATTCAAACCAAAGACTGGCTAGCTATTGTGCAACTAACTAGTCTAAATAGTGCTCATTTCATTCCCCATTCAATTGCTGACCAGCTTGCTAGTCCACAACCTTCCCTGTTATATACTTAATTGTGAAACATTTTGCTCAAGAAATCCCTGCCTTTTTCAGTTTTCTTTGTTGGATACATGCCAAAACATGCTGCTATATTTGGGACACTTTTTCTGCACCTGTGAATATGCAATTTTGTTCTCAGACATCAAAATCATGGATATTTCTTGCATCCATAATTATTACCGATACACTGATGTGATTGCTTGGATGTGTTTATCCATTTATCAGTTTATAAATATGATGAGTTTACATGCAATATCCCCCTTGCAGCTTGGGTTGAAAAATGAAGAAATATGTCTTTAAAATGTATTTAGTCCTCTGCTGAAAATTGTAAGGTGTGTTTGCTGGGTACAAAAGATCTTGAATAGCTAGAAATGGAGACATAAAAGATCAGGGGGGGGGCAGGGGCAGAGAGGGCTAGAGTACCCTTACAATTGGCTTGGGGAAGGAGAGTGCCCCTGGAATGAATAGGCCAAAAGGCTGCTGTGGTAGGCAAGGCTAATTGATACAGAAGAGGAGAGCTGCAACCTGTTTTCTAGGACCCAGCAACTGACTGCACATTGTCTTCCTTGCTGTTCTTTGGGAGGGGGAGGCTGAACCAAGAAGAAATGTGTGTGTAGGAGAGAAAAGACAAGGAGTAGAGGTTGATAGTGAAACGGCTGAGCCCTGAACAGTGAGATCCCAGTTCTTCTGTCATTCTATAATATTCATGAATGGTGTTTTTGGGGGGGACAGTTGGGATCCCTTTGACATTTAATTTTTCATTTAATCTTGCACTGCCTTGATCCCACCCCAACATCATCAAAGGACTTCCAGAACCCTCATCAAAATAATAATAATCTGTAAAATACTAATTATTACTGCAGAAATGTTTTAGCGGAGTCATTAGAAAACACAATGAACCAAGTTAATGGACAATGGATAGCAATGAATTTTCACCCACAAACATTTTTCAGGATGAAAGGAGGGGTTCAGCTCAATTTAAAAGCTTTTTTAAAACAACAACATCAAGAACATGTTTATCTGTTCTCATCTGAGCTCAGCTCCATCTTTCTATAGTAGTGGTGTGTAATCAATTTGGCTGAATCCCAAACTCTGCACCCAGAGCCAAAAAGGGCTGATTTGGACAGATTTGGGAGATGTCTGACTCTGAATCAAAGTGGGGCTCCTCCAAACCAAACCATATACAGTCATGCTTTGGATTGAGAGCATAATTCGTTCCGGAAACGTGCTTGTAATCCAAAACACTCTTATATCAAAACGAAATCCCCCCAAAAAAATTTATACAGAGATTTTTAATTTAAGCCGTACTACAGTACTTGCATTGCAAGATGTCGCTTGTATATCAAGTCAAAATCTTTTAAATAAATATTTAAAAATTTGCTTGTCTTGCAAAACACTCTCAAACCAAGTTACTTGCAATCCAAAGTATTACTGTACTAATTTGACCACTCTTCAAGATTAGGATTTCAGAGGGACCCAGAGACACAGACAGCATGTTTCCAAAAATTGATACATTTCTCCCCAATCTTGCCATACAAGAAAAATACCAGAAGATAGGTAGGGATAGTAGGGATATATGAGAAATTCATTTCAGTTCCTTTTTTTAATCAGAATTTACCCAGTTCTCACATCCCAGATAATGCAATTTGTGGCCACAATTTGTGCATTTCCTATCTTCCAATGTGATTCATGGAACAACAGAAAAGAAATGCACTCAACAGTAGGCATACATTTGAAAAATGCACATGAAAAATATGTATTTTGGAAGAATGCTTTAAACAGTGGGAGAAGAGTGCCAACATTTCAAAGATATACACAATTGATGCATACATTTGGAAAAGTATGCATGCATTTTCATGTGAAAAGGGGGAAAAAATAAAGCTCACAATCTGATAGACATGAGACAAAATGAGCTTTGAAGTAGAATATGGAGAACTTTGACAAGCCTGAGCTTTGCTTGAATGAGAGAGAAGCGGGGAGGGAGAGGGGGGGGGTCGTTTTGTGACTGGCAGCTCTAGCTTCTAATCGCAGCAAATCTTTTTACCAGGTCTGTCCAATCCCAGTGCTTTGTGGCAGGGATTTCATAGATTTCATAATAGAGTTGGAAGGAGCCTACAAGGCTATCGAGTCCAACCCCCTGCTCAATGCAGGAAACTATAGGAGGGGTCTCCCATCCAAGTAATAACCAGGCCTGACCCTGCTTAGCTTTCCACGCTCAGACAAGCTGAGCCAGCATAAGCCACAGGCCTGTATGTTGAAGTAATATATTGTAGGACTGATCCAATGTTCAGTGCTCTTTGCTAGTTCTCTCTCCCAGCAGCAGGAATGTCAGAAGAGGTTTTGTGGAGTGTGTGGGACCTGGGAGGGTGTAGCATTGGATGCCTGCTCAGAAAATGCTGGATGTACATGCCCTTCTGCCTCTGCCATTGCATGTTCCACATCAATCATCCACCCCTGTTCTATTGCAATTTCTGCAACTCTGGTGCCAATTGAGCAGAAAACAAAAAAGTCTTAAACTGTTTTTCATTTATCATAACTCCCTAGCCCCTGCACCTATCCTTCTGAATTTTTGCAGATTTCTTGGCTAGAGACATCTCTATGACATCTTCCAATATCATACAAATTTTAAAAAAAACATGGAAGGGGGAGGGTAAGGGGATGTGAATTGCTTAACCCTAACCAAATTTGAATGCTCCTCTTCCACAAAAAATTGCTGCACCTATCCTTATGAAATTTTGCATGCTTCTTTTTTGCAGGCCCGCCTGGCATCAACATTGTCATCATTTCGGTGCAGCCCACTGTGCTGAGGCATTTCAAGTACATCTAAGGTTATTCAATGGCTTGATGGGGGCACCCATGTCAGGTGATTTCAACAGGTCTACTCGGATTTTAAAATTGTTTTTGCTGCTAAATTGTTTGTAAATTTTTAAACTGTTTTTAAATTCTGTATTGTGGACAGAATTTTTTATAATTGTTCTTTTGTATTATGACCTGTTTTAGGAACTGCTGTAAACCTCCCAGAAGCTTCAGCTGTTGGGTGGTATAGAAATGAAATTAATTAATTAATTAATTAATTAATTAAAATTCTTAACCAGACCTACCTCTATGCTATATGTCATTTTCATAACAATTGCCCACAAAAACCATAGGAGGTAAGCACAACCTTTTTTTTCTTTTTTGGAAACCCCCCTACTGTAAAAGCTGCTCTTGCACAAAGCTTCATGCACATATTAATCAGAGACTTGTCATGCTTGAGACCCTCAGAAGGCGCAACCATCCCTGCATATTTCATCCAATTTTGCTAAGAAATAAAAATATATATCTGCACTTCTTTTTTTGAATAAATACAGAATTGAAATTTAAAGTTGCACAGTGCCAAACCCTGTGCACATATTTGTCTGTGGAATACTATGCCTGCAAATAATTCTAAAAAAACATTCCTGAGGTGATCCCACCCAATCATGTAGGCAGCAAAATAGTAACATGTCATTTCACAGTTTATCATTATCTTGAAGCGAAATCAGAGTGAGGGGAAGAAGCATTTCCCTCACTCTGAATAGGCTTCTTTATGAGTCATATAGCCAATCAGATATGGCTATGTGATAATATCACAAAACCAAATCAGAGACTGAGGGTAATGCTTCCTGTGCTCATTCACAACAGACAAACATTTTCTAGGGATGTGCAAATTAACAAAACCTGAACTTGCCAAAGTTCTCTGAATTCCATCTTGAAGCTTCTTCTGACTCAAGTTCATATCAGATTGCGAACTTTGTTTTTTCTTTTCTTTTTGCATGAAAATCCATGCGTATTTTCATCCATATTTTCCCATGCGGATGCATCAACTGTATGCATCTTTGAAATATACGCATTCTTCTCCCATTGATTAAAGCATGTTTTTGTGCACATTTCCTCCCCAAAAGTAAGCATTTTTTCATGCACATTTTTAAATGTATGCATGCTGTTGAATGTACTTTTTCTGGTCCACAAATCACATTGCATGCTTGGAAATTTACAGACTTCAGCTGCAGATTGCGTTTGAGTCTATGTTCAGTCCTGAAGATGTGAACTGGGTAAATCCTGATAAAAAAATGAACTGAAATGAATTTCTCATACATCCCTAAAATTTTTGCACACCCTCTGGAAAATCACTGAAATGGGGAGGTGTATTTCTTGGGGGTGAGGTGTTTTTTTTTTTTAATGAAACTGCCTCCCTCTTTTGGCTCAGCCTTAAAAGGATACATAAGGGGGAAAGAGAATTGCTTATTCACTCAAGAACAATTGTTAGGATCATGTTGTGGCTTTGGGGGGGGGGGTGGAATTATTGTGGAATAAAACAGACACTGAAAGGTTTAAAAAGGTTTTAAAATAATACAATGGTAGAGGTACCAGATTTAATGGGCAGAGGATAAATTTAGGCTTCATCTAGTTAAGGAAAAAACATCCTGGAATCCTCTCTAACAGCCACATGAAAAGCACACACCTCCTCCCAGCAACCTTGTCCTTGTGAGAAAGCCCTCCATCTGAATGAGAATGAAGCACTATCTTCTATTCTCCAATTAAAGACTGCAAGGGAGTGAGGGAGCCAATTGATTCTCATGCAAGTGCTTCTGAAAACACAGAATGGAAATATGTGAAGCGTGTCCTTCATAGAACAACAGTTTTATTGTGCTGCTTCCTTTTAAACCACAAGGTCAGCCTTCAGGAAAAAGTGGTGAGGTAGGGCCTCTGTTTGAAGAGCAGGCTCCTTTCCCCCCACCCTGCCAAAGCAAATGATAAGAGGGAAGTGTAAAATATCAGAGAAGCCACATGCATTATCTTTGCCACAGGCTTGCCACCAAAAATAGTGTCTCTGTGGTGAGTTTTAAACACACACACACACACCACCACCAGCAGCAGCAGCACCACAATTACCAGCAGCAGCAGCACCACCACCACCACCATATATTATATGTAACTTTGTGTCTTGTCCTTTCTCCCAAATGTCCTTTAGGGCACAATCCAGTCAGGATGCCCCAAACTCTCCGAAGTTGGAGGATTACGGGCATCCTATGTGGGACAGGAGGAGCACGGAGGCGAAGGTCACCTCCGACTCCTTCCACCCACCCTGCAAAACAGCTGGACAGCTGATTTGGGCTATCTAACTGTGTTAATTCAGAGCAGGAGGGAAGGAGGCTGAGGCACCCCCTGGATACTTTGTATTGTGATGGCGCTCTTCTTCTCCCCTTCCTCGGAACGCCCCCTAAACCCCTTCTCCGAGGTCGCTCTTGCAGCCTTGGAGACACAGCCAGCGTGGGTCTTTCCACACCGGCTGTGTGGGCGGGGAAGGCTGCTCCAAGCCCAGGGTCCCGGCTCCAACGGCAGAGTGAGGTTCTGTCTTCTGAAGTCGGATCTGGGAGTCCCAAAAATCCTATGGCTGTCTAGATGCTGCCTAGCAGCCGTAGAATTGTGCTGCCCCTCAGTAAAAGTCATTATTGGCTTGTTCTTCTTGTTTCTTTATTGGTTTTAAGCTTCATTATTAATGTACTGGTGTTATTTTCCTTACACAGAGAAATCCTTGCCTCAGTACCTACAGTGTGTGGTGTTTTGTTTGTTCTTCATGCACTTTCTCAAAATGGCTACCACTTGCTTGCTTGACAGGCAGAGGGCCAGACAGGGAGCAAGCTTATGCTGGCTCAGCTTGTCTGAGCGTGGAAAGCTAAGCAGGGTCAGGCCTGGTTATGACTTGGACGGGAGACCCCTCCTCTAGTTTCCTGCACTGAGCAGGGGCTTGGACTCGAGGGCCTTGTAGGCCCCTTCCAACTCCATGATCTGTGAAATCTATGAGGTAGGCAGGGGCATCTGCTGCTCTTCCTTCTCACCACCACCATTGCCTGGGCCAGAATGAGAGGCAGGTGAACAAGCAGGTTGCAATGGTGAGGAGGAGGAGCAACGCCAGGGGGCTCCTGTCAGTGCGCCCCTGCAGGGGTGTGGGACCTTAGGAGGTGCCCAACCATGCCTACCTTTGACACCAGCCCTGTTCTTTATCTATTAATGACCACACAAGTGAACCATCAGGTTTGTCTTTAATTAAAACGCCACTCCCACTGTGGAAGACACAACCACCTGGATTGCTGAGGCTGAATGCAACAGCCCGCGCAAGTTGTGCGGCTGATTTTGGCTAGGGAACTTCTTTATTACCAAGGGAGGGCCACAGTTTCTTCTGGTATCAACCATATAGGCCGCTTTACACCAGCTGCTGAGCATCTGGCCCATAGAATGCATAACAAAACTTTGTTTAGAAACTGTATCTTCTAATAAATGTAAATTTAAACACACATTCCCATGTGAGTCTGTAGCAAGGGCAACTGATGACTTCTAGAAGACAGGAAGACGGCCGTGTTTTTAGTTTTGTTTTGCTTTGCTCGCTGTTATTCACCGAACATTTGGTATTTGAAATTCCACCCTTGAAATCAGAAACACACAGAAAAGCAGTGACAGCTGGGATGAAGAACTTGGGGGGATGCTCATTTGCACATGCCTTAAAACAGCATTTTCCTAATGGAGCTGACACCAACCTGCATGTCCAGGTTTGCAATGGCTGGGTAAGACTGAACTGAAGGACTCTTGAGGCCATGTGTCCTACTTTACAGAGGACAATTCTCTGTTTGAAAGGCTGTCAGAGCATTGTTCTCTGTCTGAAGGCATCTTTTATTTGAAGGGCTGTCTAGTCTAAGTCCACACAATAATTAAAGAACCCTAAGAAGGGAGAACAGGGGCTTTGAAGTTGCCCACATTAACAGCTTATGCTGGCTCAGCTTGTCTGAGCGTGGAAAGCTAAGCAGGGTCAAGCCTGGTTATTGGATGGGAGACCCCTCCTCTAGTTTCTTGCCTTGAGCAGGGGGTTGGACTCGATGGACTTGTAGGCCTCTTCCAACTCTATGATCTATGAAATCTATGAATAAAGTTAGCATTGAGACAGTAGACTGAGCAGGCACAGAGGAGGTCACCTGGGCAGAGTCTTTCCCAATCTGGCGGGATGTCTTGTATTTCTATTTAAATCATAGTAATGATTTCTAAATTTGCATACATACATATAAATTAGCACATGCACATTTTTATGCAAATCTGTGTCCTCTTTTTTGGCAACATGTAAGTGGCCCCCCACTACCACAGGGTGGACCTAGACCCATTTTGCATCCTCCACTATGCAAGTGTGAGGGCGGCAGTGTTGTGTCTACCTCCAGGAAACAGGTGGAGCTTAGTGCTGCATCAAAATCTGTCCTCCAGTATCCTGAACATTTTCTTCTCCCATGATAAAGGCTTCCATTTTTCTGCCTCATTCTCACGGCATTTCATAATTTATTTTGAATTTACTTTGCTGGTGGTTTTGAGCTTACCTAATTGTCGTGAGGTGGCTGAGGGTGCCGTGTGTGCTTTTTCCCTCTCCGTTGCCCTGCAGCCACCCAGCCAGGCTGCCTGCGCTTCCTGATCTGAAATGGCCCTATAGGAAGAATTACCTCATGGTGACTTCCCGTGGGCTTGAACTGAAGTGTGAGAAGCTGAGGAGGCTATGGGCTGCTGGAGAGATGATTGTACAATGAAAGACAGGACACTCACTCATACTTCTCAGCCACCTCATCTGGTAAGGTAAGCACAAGAATCCTGAACCCAACCCATGAGAATTTCTCCAAAATTTTCTTTCCCTTTGAATTTATTTTCAGAAGCATTTTCTCTTCTATCAAATTGAATGAGTGGAAGAAATTTTTGGCACAGCACTAATTCATCTACACACAGAAAGTGTCCACTTCTGTTGAGCAGTACTAATCATTCAGAGTTGAATCTCAATTAAGCCTATTCCCCTGAAAGCTGTTCTTTCCCCTCCGTTCCATTCTAGTTTACACAGTCATAAATATTATGGTCATGTTTACCTGTGGAAGTACCATATTTTGAAATATATGGATCACTAGAGCATGTCACTAAGGCCACAGATGCAGAGAATGAAGAAGTCTTTATTATTGCATTTTTTGCAAATTAGCCTTTTCTAGTATTCCTTAATTCAAGGTTAGCAAGTGCGTTTCTCTTTGAAGCACCCATTAGCAATGCACAACCCAGCCAAGCTATGCAGTCACCTGTATTGTGTGTTGCCCATGTTAATGTGTCCCATTGATCCCAATGGTGCTAGGAGATGCTCTCTACTGATTGGGAAGGGTCTTTTAAATCCACAATCTTCTGAGCAATTCTGGTCCAGCTTTCACACTCCTGTGCACCATGCTAATCAGAGTCGCCAATTTAAGCAATGGAGTTTAATTCTCTGTAGTGCATACAAGCCTCCAGGAACCCGGATGCTGGGGGGAAAAAAATATCCAACTTGAGTGTGCATTGATTTTTCTTTCAGAGACATAATGTCCCATAGACTTTGAAAAGGATTCCAACTGCAAGTAACATTAAGGGAATAACAATTTTGTTGGTCTTCTCTCTCAGAGTTGGGGAAAGAGGTTTCCTACTATCAGGTTGCTGTTGTGAGTGTCTGTGGAACTGATACTCAGGCCAGGAGGCTAGCCACCCTTTGAGATAAAGGAGACAAATCCTTGCCATAGTAGCCGGTGGCTGCAGAACAAAGTAATGCATCTCTGTGGCAAGGGTGGGCAACTTGCAGCCCACACAGGCCACACGTGGCCCCGCCCTCACCCCCAGCATGTACCGCTGCTGCCCTCGCCACCACCATGCCACTGACATTTGCAGCTGCAAGGAAAAAAGTCAGCCATTTACTGCTACGGAGTGGTATGTCGGCCAAATTTACTTCAAGAACGAGCTAGACTTGATTTACCTACCACTCCATAACAGTTTGCTGCCAAATTTCAGTGGCGAGCTATCATATGTTTTGCCACCACCCTGCAGAATTCCGCAGGGCACTGATGACAGCGGCAGGAGTGTGGACCACCGGGCAGGTTCTGATGGGCAAAAATGACCCCCCCCCAGGACCCCTGGAGTTGCCCACCCCTGATCTAAAGGCACAGACAGCTCCTTAGAGGGGCAGCAATAAACAGGCATAAAAAGGAAGTTACCAGCCTTTAGGTTGGTTAGCTCTGCCTTGACCTCTACTGAGGCTTTGACCCTTAAGTGGGCCCGGTCTGTTTGAGCAGCCTCAGGGTGCAGTGCGTGGGAGGGGCTGTGTGACGTGCCAGTGTTTTCATGGCCTGAGTCCTCAGAGTCTGAGGAAAGTTCCGCTTTGGAGCTTAATGTCGGACTGACGTTCCCTTGAAATCGAGGGAGACTGGCGCGGCGAGAAACCCAGTCAAAAGGCTATCTTGGCTGGTTAATCTCCTCGGAATAAGAGGATGATCTAAGAGTGATTCCCAGCATATCTCTAATTGCTCTCTCTGTGAGTTTCTTTGCGGTGGCTTGGGCTGCCGCAGTTTCTCTCGGGGAGGGGTAGAGAGTGGGAGAATTCATCATCATTCACCGTCGCGTTTGGAGTTCTTTTTTAAGAACCTGAAGAACGACAACTCCATTTCTTAAAGACTTATTGCCAATTAGTAACGAAGAGAAATTTTATCCACAATCAGGACTAAATACCCTTGTCTTTGGAATACTAAAAAGAAAATATGCTTTAAAAACTTCATAATGGGAAGATCAACAAATGTGTTTTGAAATGAAAAAGAAAGAGGTACTGTAAGTAACTCCTTTTACTTTACTTTGAATTCTGGACAAGTTTAAATTAGTACTAGGTCTGATCTGTTAAATTTAAACTGCGTCACAGACAAGATGGCTACTTATGATTTACTACGGGAATTAGCGGAAGAACTCATGGTGCTGTTTCAAGTATTCAAAAAAAACCTGCTGGGGAGTGTACAAATAAATCAAAAATTCCAGGAGAATACAAAGGGTGACCGATTTGTGAAGTTTGAACAGAACAGGGAGGACAAGGCGAAGATTGATATATTAGAAGAGATAACAACTGAACCTTCAAAGAGAGACAGAAAAAAAGGGGGGGTTGCCATTGAATCGGACAGTGAAGATGTTTTCGGGAAGCCATTCACGGAGAACTGGAAAGGTGATTGCTGCCGGGATATTTGGAGGAAGCTAGCTATGGGGGATCACAAGGGGGGGGGAAGTATTTTCTGGAATATGAGCCTGAAAAAGATGTATATTGTGAACATTGTGTTTGATCGGGGAAAATGATTTGCTGAATATTGGATGGGATAAATGGTTTGATACATGTAAGGATTTGCTGATTATTGGATGGAATAATGGTTTGACTCATATCATGATAATTGCTGACTATTGGGGGAAGGGAGAGGTTCTTATGCAAGAAGTAAGAGGGTTCAGTTTCCCAAATGGATTGGTGGGAGGAATCCAAATGGGAGAAATCTAAAGGGATCGCTGACACAGTGATCCAAAAAGAATATTTATAGATCTGAACCTAAAGGGGCTGGTGAGAGGAACCCCTTTGAGAGAAAGGAGAACCTCTTCAGTCTGAGGTGGTTTTTCTGTGTATTTTTCATTAATGTGGTGGCTTTGATCTTGAAGGGGGCATACTTGGGAAGGATGGGATTAGAAAAAAGATTAGTTGCTGAGTAAAATAAGGATAAGGTTTAATATTGAATTAGAAATTGAATAGAAATTGATTATTGGTAAAAATGTATTGAGTCTAGATGAAACATAGTATTGAGAATAACCAATGGAAAGGAGCCAACTAAATGTGGAATAAAATTTGAGAGGTGAAGTAATGTGGAAATGTGAAACTATGTTTTTTTTCTTTAAAAAAAATAAAATAACATAAAAGCCAGGCTGTTTGTTTTTATAAATAGAGGGAAAGAAGATAGAGATTTTTATTAAACTTAAATAGAAATATTGAATATTGTTTAACTAGAAGGATTATTATCTGTGTTTAGGAGTAAAGTACTATAAGGTTTTAAGGCTTTGTGAATTTGTGAGGTTGATGAATAAGAGAGGGGAAGAAACTTTTTTGTTTGTTTGTTTAAGGGGAAAAAAGAAGCAATTTCTTTATAATTATTATATAGAATATCTGATATTACTTATGCTTGGTTGTGGAAAAATTGGAAGTACTTTTTAGTCTGATGTTGTTTTATATCTGTAGTGTATGCTTGTTTGGTTTTTGCTTTGTTCTGTTTTCTGTATTTTGTTTTTATGGATCTTAAAATTCAAATTAAATTTTTTTTGGGAAAGAGTCTGAGTAAAGTATTGGAGTCTCCTCTGAATGCAAGGGAGTCCCCCGCCTTGGGTTCCTCTGGAGAACTGGATCCTGGAGACAGAAGCCTCATGATGCCTTTCCATGGCTAAGTCTCCTACTGACTCTGGAGCCTCTTGTAAGGATGAGTGGTCAGAATCCACTAAAGATGATGGTTTGGGGTGCTGGTCCATGACGCTAGCTTGCTGACTCCTTGTTCCTCCTTCATTTTCTTCCTCCTTAGATACATCCAGGGATGTTGTAGAGCCCTTGGTCCCGGGTCCCGAGTCGAGTCCCGAGTCTTTGGACCCGAGTCTCGAGTCGAGTCTCGAGTCCGAGGTCCAAAATGGTGACTCGAGTCCCAAGTCCCGAGTCACTCCCAAAGCGGCGGCCCATGGAGGGAGCGGGAGGGTCTCCACGAGAGGAAGAAGAGCTGCCCTTCCTCCCGCAGAGACCCTCCCACTCCCTTCATGGGCCGCCGCCACTTACCGTTGGCGGGTTCTTCCCTTGTCTCTGCTCCTGCCGCCGCCCCTGCCGCCCCAGGGATGTATTACAAGCCCTCCCTGGGCTCGTAGTTCTCCGCGGTGGAGCAGCCCGAACTCGCTCTTCTGAGGCCGCCGCCTCACCTCGCCACCACCCGCACGCCGCCACCGCCTCACCTCGCCACCGCACGCATGCACGCCACCGCTGCCGCCTCACCTCGCCACCGCACGCACGCCGCCGCCACCGCCGCCTCACCTCGCCACCGCACGCACGTACGCCGCCGCCGCTGCCGCCCTCACCTCACCTCCGCCGCTGCCGCCTCAACTCACCTCCACCGCCGTCGCACGCCGCCTCACGCCGTCATCGCTGTCGCTCTGTTTTTGGCGGGGGGAACCACGGCAACAGGGCTGTTTAAGCCCTGTTGCCCTGGTTCCCCCCACCAAAAACAGAGCGACGGCAGTGTGAGGCGGTGTGCTGCGTGTGACGGCGGCGTGAGGCGGCGTGCGACGGTGGCGGCGTGCGACGGCGGCGTGCGACAGTGGCGGCGGTGGAGATGAGGTGAGGGCGGCGGCGGTGAGGTGAGGGCGGTGGCGGCGGTGTGCGTGTGTGCGGTGGTGAGGCAAGGAGGCGGCGGCGTGCGGGCGGTGGCACACATCCCTACTTTCCCCATTAGCCTTCTTCCACACTGCTCAGGCACCAACTCATGATTATTGCACATGCTGCCTTAGTAGGAGCTACCACCACACCAGGGTAGGTGGCCTTGATGCACAGATTGGGTGTGAAACCCTTTCCTGAGCAACTGTTTGAAATTTTCAGAATTTTCAGTATGTCTTCCAGGTTTTCAATTTCAGCTTCCTGAGCTTGGCAGGGAGTTCTGATTTTAGTGGATTTGGGAAGCAATCTGAACTATAATATCTCTCAGTAGTTGTGGCCATCAAACCTAATAACGTACGTGGGTTCAATTCCTGTAATTCTTATATAGGAGAACAAGAGGTTTTCTTGAAGAAGAGGAGCTCTCTCACCCATTTCAACAATTACTTCCTAGCTAGAGTAAATAAAAGCTTGGAAATACAGCTTTAGTGCTCTAAAGCAGGGGTCCTCAAACTTTTTAAGCGGGGGGCCAGTTCATTGTCCCTCAGACTGTTGGGGGGCCGGACTATAGTTTGAAAAAAATATGAATGAATGGCTCAAGTAAAAAAAAAGGACCCGGGTCCTTTTTTTTTACTTGATTAAATGGAAAGTTATTATAAATTAATAATAAATTAATTATAAATTAATTTGCTGTCTAAAATTGAAATACATTAAATTTTAAAAAGGCATAGAAAGGCTTGATTTGCATACTGAACATATTTATTTGTAGTGCAAAAAAACCAGGAAAAAACAATACAATATTTTTAAAATGAAGAACAATTTTAATCAACATAAGCTTATTAGTATTTTAATGGGAAGTATGGGGCTGCTTTTGGCTAATGAGATGGTCAATGTCTGGTTCCATATTTGTCACTGCTCCAGTCCCGACCCAGCCACGAAGCTCCCTGGGTGACCCCGGCCCAGTCACTGACTCTCAGCCCACCGCACCCCGCAGGGCTGTTGTGCAGCTCCTTGGGGGAAGAGCTGAATCTGGGCATAACCAATAAAGCAGCATTTGTATCCCACCTTTCCATTTGAAAAGCTGAAGGCGTCTTACAACAAAAAGTCAAAATGGCCTTGTAAAGACCCCCCCCCCAAGCTATTAGCCTGCAAATATTTATTTTTTTTACTGCCCCGCAGAGGAACGACGGCACGCCCCGTCCTTTCCCTGTGGAATGCCTGGACTCCAGAGGCGGCGACGGAATGGCCAGCAGCCCCACTCTTCCCTAGGCCCTTCCTAAGGCTCCAGGCAGGGCGGGCAAGCACGGTGGGGCAACTCCCAGGCCGCAGCGGGGGCCCACCGCCAAGAGCGCCCAAGCGGGTGCAAGGGCGGCAGGTAGGGCGCCTCCCGGGGGAGGCCGCCTTGCACCGGAGGGCCCACAGGACCCCGCCCGCCCGCCTGCCGCCCACCCACCCGATCGCCTCCTTTCGCCCCTGCCTGCCCCAGCCCGCCTGCCTGCCCCAGCCCGCCTGCCTGCCCTACGGAGGCCCGCGGGGGACGCACCGGCGTGGTGCTTGGCGAGGCACGCGATCTCCTGCAGATCGAACTTGAAGCGGCGCGCGGAGGCAGCTCAGCTGCGCGCCCCCTGCAGCACCAGCGCCACGGCCAGTCCGACGCGCGTGCACTGCCCGGCCCGGCCCCAACAGCCACCGCATCCCGCCGCTGCTCCGCCGCCCGAGAGAGCGCGAGACAGAGCGGGCGGCCGGCCGCAGCGCGCCCAGGGAGCCCGCCCTGCCTTCACCGAGCCGGCCAATAGCTGGCTCAATATAGAGTTGCTGGAGGAGGCGCGCTCTCCCGGAGCCCTGCAGGGCGGCCGGCAGCGTCACGGCCAGCATCTCCTCCGATGGAGGAGGGCCGGATGAAAGGGCCCGCCGGGCCGGGTGTGTCCCGCGGGCCGTAGTTTGAAGACCCCTGCTCTAAAGCAATAACTACTACAATTCCCTCCTCACCCCACCCCCCACCCTCCCTTTACTGACTCCATCATCCAAACTTCACCTTGGGTAAGTGGCACATAACTTCCTCTGATAAAATAATAAAGGAGACTTCTATGAGCAATCATCAATATGACAAAAAGTCACAGAAATCCATCCATCACTGGTGACAGCTGTCAACAACCTTTCAGGCAAAACAGCAGCATACTGAGAAACAAATTGAGGAGGTGTCCCACCACTCTTGTCTCCAATGCCACATAAAGACAGCTCTGGCCTGGCCTGACACCTCAGTCTTTAAACACCACTATTCATTTCTCCCTGCTGTTTTGTCCATCCTTGAAGATGTGTCACCAAGAGTGACTAATGCAAGTCAGTCTTGTTTTCTTTCACTCCTCTCTCTCGCCAGCTTAACAAAACAAAGCAACAAACAAAGAACGGCAAGTAGAAATGTGATTGATTCAATATGTCCATGCTTTTCACATTCTTAAATCATTATTCTACCCTATGGGTTAGATCCAGACTTAGTCATACTCAGAGTAGGCCCATTGAAATTGACCAGGCTTACATTAGTTGTGATTAATTGAAGTCCCATTGATTTAAATGGGTCTTCCCTAAATATGACTAAGTCTGGAACCAACCCTATGTTTGTTTGTTTTTGTTATTTGCAATATTTCATTATGAATTTTGAAAATCCACCCTACAATATTTGCTGCTTGACATGATTTTATAAAATGATATCAAAGGAGAGGAAGTATAAAACAAAATGAACACTGTTAAGTAAGGTAACTCATATTTCAACAACTCAGTTGTTGAAATCTTGTGCCACAGCTCTAATTTGTCTGGTGGTTCATCTAGAAATGCTTCCCTCCATGAACTCACATGGAACACTTTGGTTCCTGTTATCAATACATCTCCCCTTTTAAATAAATTATTGCTCTCTGCATCCAATAGATGTTCTTAGAATTCTGCCTGTTGATGCAATCACAGGCGTTTCAGTGTCAAAAAACATTGGTGAAGTCTTACTGGCAGGCTGTGCTGCAACGGTGTCATTTATTCTGTCTTGAGACCCTAGTTTCTATGTAGCTGATGTAGGTACATCTGCATTCTCAGTTGTCTCATCAATCACTGGCTCAAGACTCTTTCATACTTAGCAGATCTCTTTTGTTCTTCCTGTTGACAGCCACATCGTCAGTATGAACCAAATGTGATCTTGGGGTCATGTGTCACTCAGTCACTTTTGCAGGTTTCAACACTCCATTTTGACAGATGGTAACTATTTCTGTTTGGTTTTTATTTCTCAAGGTTTGACATCTGGTACATGATTTTACTAAATTGACCACACATCCCTGGCCAATAAACAGCTTCTCAAGCTCTTCTTTCACATAGCTCAGTTCCTAGATGACTCTCGTGTATGGTATTTTATATTCCTTTCCTTTAATTTTGTGTTAGTTGGAATTTTTCATTTTTAAAAATGAGTCTACTTAATGCTTCTCAGGCATAGATATCTTAATGTAAGTTGTATGTTCTTCTACCTTGACTTTTACCCACACTTTTCTCTTATGAACTTTATCCCTTAATTTGATATGAACCTTGCAAGGTGCATAAATTACAAGTGGTATATATGGATTTATTTTTATGGGATATAACTCTGGTAAACAACCTAGGCCTTAAAACTCATCTTTATAATTTGTAACAGCAACCAATTGATCTTCTGAGTCTGTTTCTATTAAATTAACACTGTAATTCTTCCAAATTTAAATTAGTCACAGCTCTTAGACACTACAGCTTGTGCATAAAAACCTTCTACTTGGAGTTCCAGTTAAGCTGCCTTGCCTTTTTACTTGCAGTTTAGATCATATTTATCAATGATTGGTTTTTGCAGAGGAGTTTAATAATCTGGCATTTGAATCAGATTTCTGGTGGTTCAACTTGCAATGCAGTTTTACTTTATATTTTTTATTTTTAAAAAAGACATTACATTCCCCCTTTGTCAATTTTAAAATTCATTGTTTTATGGTACTTTCTGAAAAGATACACATCATTCATCCAGAGCTGAAGAATTCAGTGTACCAATAAATAAATCACATGGGTTTTCATCTGTTTGTGCCAGTGCAAAGATATCGTTGACTTCAGATTTTCTTTCTCTAAATTTATACATTTCTACATTGATCAGATTTGCAACAGTTTGTGCATTCTATTCAGCATGCTGGACAGGAATGTATGCTATGGCTGATGCCACATTTATAGCAGGCCTTTGCCACTTCCACATGCCTCTGTGGCACTTCTTCAGTGTGGTTTTTTTGTTATTGCTAGCACTTTCCTTTCTGTGAGGCTGGGCATCAATTAACATTTTTAAGGGCACAATCCTATGCATGTTTAGACCAAAAAACAAAACAAAAACTCCTACAACTCCCAGGATTCTGGGAGTTGTGGGACATTTTTTCAGTCTAAACGTGCATAGGATTCAGCCCTAAAATATCTTTTTTTCACTGTAAGACATCCATTTGTTTTTCTGCTACTTCCAAACCTCTTGCTTTATAGCCACTTCCTCTGCCCTCCATCTATCCTCTGCAAGCTACAGGGTTAAATGAGTCTCAGTAAATGGGCTCATTATCTGCCTGAGTTTATACCACAGACTGTGCAACCTTTAATAAGTGATTCACTCAGCTCCCCAAATTCACAAGTTTGTACTAGCAGCTTTAATCTTTCACATATAAGTCTATGCTTTCTTCCTTCACTCTGAATTCTAGTGAAAGATGTGTATCTTTCATACGAAACATTTTGGGGCGGGTGCACAGTATGCTTCAAATGTATTAATCAAAATTTGAATTCCTTCCTTATCTGCATTTTCAACAAATGGGAAAGTATTAAATACATTTCTTGCTTCTTTGTCTGCCACAAGAAAAAACAGTGCTGACGGAAGTCTCTCATCTTTCTTATCTGCTTCACAATTCTGCAGTACAATTCAAATCCTTGTTCCCACCTTGTCCAGGTTCTCTTCAGCATTTCTTTCAAACACCAACTTCCTTGCAAGCTGTAGCCAGTCCATTTTTGCTTCTCTGTTTTACCTGCAGACCTGGTTCACATGTCGCAATAAGCCACATTTCTGTAGCAAGCAACCCTGGCTTATTATTTATGAGCAACTCATAAACACTGCCCGACGACTCCTGCTGCAAGAGTGACTGAACAACCCACGGACCATCTGTCCATGGGTTGTTTAGCACTACATGCAAACTAGGGGCTCTGGCTCATCTCTCCCCTGACAAGCCAGAAAAATAACCCCAAAACAAACTGTGAGTCATTTCTTTGGCTTGTCAGGGGAGAGACAAGCCAAAGTGCCTGGTTCACACATAATACTGAACAAACCACAGTTGGAAAGCAGCCTGCACAAGCACACTGCTCATAAACAATTAGCCAGGGTTCCCCCAGAACTCTGGCTTATCATGATGTGCAAACCAGGCCACAGTTTCTCTTTCACCATGTTAGGGATGGATGAATCTGTCTGTTTTGTTTTCTATAGCTCTCACATTTTTAAGCACATGTTTGTTCCATCCTATTTCCAGTTGTTTGCAATTTTGTTTTAAGACTCCATGAAGACCTGTGTGTGCATTTTTGTGCACCTGAAAATCCATATGCATATTTGTGCACCACTTTCCCCTAATACAGTATTTTTCCATGTATAAGACTATACTTTTTCCTAAAATTGTTAGACTAAAAATTGAGGGTCGTCTTATACACGGAAGTAAGCCAAGGAGAGAACCGCGCAGTTGCGAAACTGCCCAGTGGGAGGCGTCTTATACATGGGGGCGTCTTATAGACGGAAAAATACGGGTATATGCCTTTTTGTAAGCTATTTCCCCAAATGTATGCAGTTTTTGATCGGAGAACTGCAACACAAAATTTGGAGAAGTGCAAAACCTGAAGGACATTTGTATTCTGGTCCACATGCTAGTTTGGGAAAGTGTGTTAGGCTAGTTTGTATTAAAATGTGAACTAAACAAATTTCACCCCCATCCCTACAGGGTTGTTGCTGCAAACTTTGTAAAATGATACCACAGGAGACTAAATTGTGGAACAGACAAATTTACATAACACTGTGGAAGTCTATGGTTGATCTTAAAGTGGCTTCTGCCCTAGGTATCAATGTAAGATACCCAGAACTGCTAGTCTACATGTACCCACTCACAGAACATCCTGTCAAACTGTTGCCCTGACAACAGATGTGAACTCTATCCTGGAAACATATTACATCTCTTTTCCTGTGTCTGCACTAGTCTCTTTGTAGCAATTTGTCCACAATTCAAGGTGCTGGTTTGAGCTCTAAGGGTAAAGCCATAAGCATCTTGAGGCATACTTATTTTACATTATGTAAATGTGTTTGCTCCACAATTCTGCACCTTGTTGTTTCACCATGATCTCTAAGATCAACAGGAAGTATCTTTGCCATCTGTTGAGCAAGTCCATGTGATAGAACTGAAGCATGTTTTCAGCTGTTGTGGAACCTCTCTCCCCAAAAGATGTTCCAAAATGAAAGTCTGCACTTTCTTCAAGTGTTTCTTTTATGGGTGCTGAAGTGCACATCTGGGAAAGTTGGAAATTGCATGAATCCAATGTGTAATATGTCAAGGTCACAAATTCATATGAGTATCTTGCCAGAACCTGTCTGCACTCTTGGAGTGGTCTGGATAACACTCTCTCCCCAAAACTGCCCGCAGAAAGGCCAACATATACAGTGGAGGGCCCAGTGAGCAGGGCAGCTTCTTCAAAGAGCCAATAAGCAGGGCAGGAAGCCACCATTCCATTGCTGAGACAAAAGGGACATGGCCCTGCCTGGCTAAAGACAGGATGCCTCGTGAGAGGAAAGAAGCCTTCGGGGAATGTGTTGCTGCTTGCAACAGTATAGGGCGATGGAAGGCTGAGGAGGAATAAGCATTTGTCTTAACTCCATCACTGGGAGCCAGGGCTGGGCAGGAGAATGAGGAGGAGGACTTGGCTGGATTTTAACCCTCTCCCCTGCATACCTGAGGACACAGTAACAGTTGGAGAAGTGTGGGGGCAAACAGATAGGAGACACTCCAACCCTGCTGGTCAGGAGAGGTTACCAAAGTATTTTTCAGCATTTGTGCATTATACGCAGTGCTTCTTCAGTTTGTACATGGAAGTCATTTTCATGTATTCATCATCATCACCATCATCTTGTCTGAAATTGGCCTTCGTGTCAGGGCTTGGGGTATAGGGGGTAATTTTCATTCATTACAATCTTACGTATTTCTATTTTAGTTGCTATTTTAATGGATTGATTTTAGCGACTTTTGCTTTAAGGTTTGTCACCAACTCAGAGCTTTTGATGGGGGCAGATATTCAGCAGGGTATCGTAATTCCTTTTGAAAGAAAGATTCCAAAATCCAGATCATCACAATACCTTTATTAGGCCAACTCAACATTCCCAAAATAGTGTGCAAGGCAAGCTTTCAAGTTCTCCAGAGCTCTTCATCTGGCAAAATGGTAAAAAAAAAAGCAAAATATTGAGGAGGAAAAAAGTGGCTGATATTCAAGCCATTAAGTCTGCATTTGGTTATAATCTTGAGATGGAAGTTTGGAGGAGGCTGCAGATCTTCAAATTAGGCTCTGTCCGGTACTGAGAAGGTTTCAAGGTGCACCTAGATCCTAACTGTAGTGAAACACCCCTCAAAATTCTATCACAGTCTTAAAACTATGTTAACGAAATCTGTCTTTTCTATTACAAACAAAGAAATGCAGATAATCATTTTATCTCAGTCTTCTCTGTAGGGGTCTTCTTTAGTGCGGTACAGTAGGAAATTATCTACAATGTCCAGCACTCTTTGTACTAGTTCTTCCTTCAAATTTCTTTGGCAATTGTGTTCAATTTTATTTCCACAATCTGAGCCCCTTTTTTGATGTATTAAATTGAAAATATCATCTATTATAGCTGTTCTCTTCTAACCTCAAAAGAGCCACAGCTTTATAACTGTTTCTTTTTGTTCCCAATTACTTACATGGTGGATAGAAATTGAATCTTTAGGCTTTATCTTGGGTAATATAACAGATCCTTTATCATGATATCATTTTGCAGGTTTTTAAAAAAAATATATATATATTTTTAAAAGCAGTGCTATATCCAACTCATTTATCTTATCATATTGCTTGTTATTGATGAACTGAGGGAGGCTCAGCTCCTCAGTTAATGATCATATAAACATGCTTCAAAAGATAACCCTTTGTATTGTTCCATAGGATGTATTCTACTACAAAATTAAGAACTATATTCACACCTATTATTGCTTCACATAATCACGGAGCTCCAAAAAATATTTATCGAATACAGCAAAAACAACAGAGTCTTTTAGCACCTTAAAAAGTAACAAATTTATTCTGACATAGGTTTTGGTGGAATATAGTCCACTTCCTTAGATGTACAGAGAGTGATAGAGAGTTTCAGGTTCATACATAGCTCACATTTAGCTGTAGGGCAATGAAACTACTCACATTTTTAATGAATTTTTGATACTGTCAAAAATGTCCTCCCTTTGAGTGATCTTTTAAGCATTTCTTGCCGAAATGATCACTTGTTCACTTAACTTGCCATCAGTTGCCCTCACTCTCAGTTGCCTTCATGGACATCATCACATAGCCAAATTCAATTGATTTATTATTTTATTTAATGATATTTGGTGACATGATCATATCAGATGTTAACATCAACCCCAGTTGTTATATTATTTGTGGTGAGTGGGCTTATACATGCAACTAATTCAGGAAGAGGAAGTAGAAACAGCCAGTGGGAGGGGGGGAGCTGAAGAAGCAGCAGCCAGGCAAACAATTGTGCTGAGCAAGAGCAAGAACAAAAAAGGGTGAATAAGCACAATATCTGACCTTGTCATGGTCAGATCATTATCTGGTGGGGTTGGATTTCTCGGTGCCACAATCTCTCTGCAGGGGTGAGGGACCTATTTGGATGGTCCGCCCCAGGCGTCTTATGGATCCGGATGGATTCCTGAACGCGCTTGGGGAATTGGAGCACACAAACGGTAGCTTGGTCGAGACCCTGGTGGATGACTGGAATGCTGCAATCACTGGGGCATTAGACCGAGTTGCTCCGAAGCGCCCTCTTCGCCTAAACGGAGCTCGCACGGCACCATGGTTTAATCCATCGTTGCGAGCTCTGAAACGGGAGGTGAGAAGGCTAGAGCACCGATGGCGTAAATCCCGCTCCGAAGACGATCGGACACAGGTGAGAGCTGCATCCTCGGCCTACCAGGTGGCGGTGAAGGCAGCAAAAAAGAATTTCTATGCTGCCTCCATCGCGTCTGCGGAGTGCTGCCCCAGGAGGCCGTTCCAGGTGGTCTGGAGCCTGGTCGGTTCAGTTGCTCCGGATCCGTTGGAACAGTCAAAAGCCTCCTGTGAGGCTTTAGCAAAGCACTTCGCAGATAAAATCAATCGGAATTAGGAGTGGGATTTCGTGCGTCGTGGACACAGGGAGTGAGCGGGAGGAGGACAATGTCAGACCAGTTTTCTGGGATCGGTTCCAGCTTCTTCCTTCTGATGAAGTGGACAAGGTGCTTTCATCTGTGAGGCTGACCACCTGCTTGCTTGATCCTTGCCCGTCCTGGCTCATCATGAGCCGCAGGTAGAGACTGGGTGAGGGGATCAAGGCAGTGGTGAATGCCTCCCTCGAGGAGAGAGTGATGCCATCAGCCCTCAAGGAGGCAGCAATAAGACCACTCCTAAAGAAGCCCTCCTTGGATCCCCAAGTTTTGAACAACTTTCGCCCAGTCTCCAATTTGCCATTTCTGGGCAAGGTGATCGAGCGGGTGGTGGGGGCTCAGTTGAAGGCACACTTGGATGAAACCGATTACTTAGATCCGTGCCAGTCGGGCTTCAGGCCTGGACATGGAACAGAAACAGCCTTGGTCGCCTTGGTGGATGATATGAGGAGGGCTTTGGATAGGGGTGAATGCTCTTTTCTAGTCCTCCTCGATTTCTCAGAGGCTTTTGATACCGTTCACCATGGCTTTTGATACTGTTATCCTCCTGGACCGTCTGGAGGGGTTGGGCATGGGATGCACTGTATTGCAGTGGTTCTGGTCCTTCCTCTCTGGAAGGTACCAGAGGGTGGTTCTTGGGGAGGAGGCCTCGGACCCACGGCCGCTCACTTGTGGGGTGCCGCAGGGTTCCATCCTCTCCCTGATGCTATTTAACATCTACCTAAAGCCACTGGGAGCTATCATCAGGAGGTTTAGGGTGCGCTGTCATCAATATGCGGATGACACGCAGCTCTACCTCTCCTTCAAGTCCTCACCGAGGTTGGCTGTTGAGACCCTGTCCAAGTGCCTGGAGTCAGTAGGTGGCTGGATGGGAAGGAACATGCTGAGGCTGAACCCCAACAAGACCGAGGTACTTCTGGTGGGAGACAAGGGAAGGTTGTGGGATATTGACCTGGTGCTGAATGGGGTACATCTACCCCTGAAAGACCAGGTCCACAGCTTGGGAGTCATTCTAGATTCCCAGCTGTCCATGGAGGCTCAGGTGTCAGCTGTGAGCCGGGCAGCACTGTATCAACTCCATCTGATACGGCAGCTGCGCCCCTACCTTCCTAATCATCTGGTCCCATTGGTGGTTCATGCCTTGGTCTCCTCTTGCCTAGACTACTGTAATGCGCTCTACATGGGGTTACCCTGGAAGACGGTTCGGAAGCTACAGCTGGTACAGAACGCGGTGGCTTGCCTGGTTAAAGGCAGCTGCCGGCGAGACCACATCACACCAGTGCTGAAGGAGTTGCACTAGCTACCAGTTGCTTGCTGGGCCAAATTCAAGGTGTTGCTTTTGACCTTTAAAACTCTATATGGCTCCGGTCCAGCTTATCTCAAGGAGCACCTCCAGCAACACTAAGTAGGCCGCTCAACAAGGTCTGCCAGAGATGGCCTTCTCCTTGTCCCATCAGCCAGAGCAATCAGACTGGTGGGGACTAGGAAAAGGGTCTTCTCTGCGGTGGCCCCCAAGTTATGGAACTCCCTCCCCAGTGACCTTCGTCATGCCCCCTCCTTGATGAACTTCTGCCGGGCTTTAAAAACATGTCTTTTCAGGCGGAAATATGGGGTGGGTTAGTTTTTTTTAAAAAAAAAACTTATATTTTTAATTGTGTTTTAATTATGTTTTAATGTAGTTTTAATTGTATTTTATTGTATTTTAATGATTGTACATCACCCAGGGTGGCTGGGTGACCGGCCAGATGGGCGATTTATAATAATAATAATATTATTAATAATAATAATTATTATTATTATTCCAGGAGAAGTTTTCCAGTCCTGAAAAAAAATGCCCATTTTTATCTGAAACATGAAACTTGCACATTTTCAAACAACCAACAAATACTAAAGGGCACAGAACTATTTTATTTTTTATTTTTATTTATTTATTTATTTATTTATTTATTATATTTATACCCCGCCTTTTTTTCCTGCAAGGAATCCAAGGCAGCTTACATAATTCCCCTCCCCCTCTCCGTTTTATCCTCACAACAACCCTGTGAGGTAGGTTTAGGCTGAGAGTCAGTGACTGGCCCAAAGTCACCCAGTCGTCATCATGGCCAAGTGGGGACTAGAACCCGGAACTCCTGAGTCCCAGTCCAACACTCTTACCTATAATTCAACCACTGGACTCTAATATGGGGTGTTAAATTGTTTTTAGCGGTCGTGTTTTAACTTGTCAGTGATATTTTAAAAATTGGTATTAAATTTTTATAATGTTTTATTGTTTATATTTTTAACTGTATTTTATTGTATTTTTTAATTGACTGTTGTACACCGCCCAGAGAGCTTTGGCTATTGGGCAGCATAGAAGATGAATAAATAAACAAACAAACAAACAAACAAACAAATGATATGAATATAAAAGTCTTATATACATTTTATTACACAGTGTATACATACTTATGTGTATACACAGTGTATACATTGAATAAGGTCTAAAAAATGCAATGTCTCAAGGCTAGTGAACAATACACGCCACCATAAAACCAAAGAACTAAAATGTACACATGTGACATTAGAATGAAAGGTACGATGTTCTAAATACCTGAATAGATAAGTGTATATTTTTAAAGAAATAACACATCAACAAAGAAAGCAAAGCTACAAACATCTGGTAATATCCTATTTTGTTGAAGTTCATCAGGTACTGCTAGTGCCATCAAATAATTTCCAGAATGGAACAGTGCAGCAGAGCAAGCAGAACTCCACTGACCTGTCCCATTCCATAAAATAGTGTTTTGGCCTGTGTCCAGGGTTAGTCTAGGAAGCATGAGCTTCCCGTTGTACCAGGGGTGAGTCCTGTGGGTGCAACATACCGTACTCAGCGAAGGTGCCGCAGAAACTTTGGATACTGACCATTGTTTCCAGCATAAGGCAGCCACTCCTCTTATAATGGGGACTATATTCTTTTCAGTTTTGCAGGATCTGGCTTCACCCTTCAACAAGACTTCCCACTGAATACTTTTGTTGTCTAGCCATCCGTTCATTCTTGCCTTCTTGTTTTGCATAATTTCTCTAATTAATACTATTTCAAAAGCACTTTTGTTAAGTTGCATATATAATGATATGGGCATGTGATCCAATGCTCTTGATAAGTGAACCATTAATTTGCAGTTAAAACTTCCAGCCAAAGTAGCATGAAAACATCCTAGTAAAATAAATAAACAAATAAACATCTGTGAAATATCCAATGCTTCTAACACTTCTTCATCTGGTTGCTCTGTGCCATCTTTTATTAGTTTGTATGTCAGAGAAGAATTGGTATGCTTCACAAGATGGATGCTCTTGTTTCTTTCCATTGCCTTTCTTCCTTTGTTTTGTCTGCTTATTCTTGCAAAATGGTTGATTTATTACAAATGCAACAAGTCTGAGCATAAGCGGTGTGTTTGTTAGATGCACAGATTTTATCGCACTGGTTACAGTCTTGACCTGAAACATGGCCTTCTTTATCCTTTTGCTTAAAAGTAACAAGACCTTTTCCATTCATCTCTGTTTATTTTATGACACCAATATCAGAATAGCACTCAGAAATTGCCTCAGAAATGTTGAGGCTTTGCTGAATCAGCTCTGCCTACTGACACAAGCACATTCAGTTTGGAACCAGTTCTTAGCTCGATCACAGAGGAAGGTGAATAGACTAGAGAGAGACTGACTGAGAGGACCCCTTGTCAGCAAGTCTATCTTGAAGATGATATATATTCCTTGAAAGTTATCAGCTATAGGGTGGCTAATACATCTTAGAAATAAATACATAATTAATTGATCATTTCCAACTTGGCAAATGCTGGGGGTGTGTGTGTGTAATACATTTTTTGAAAATATTTAATGCATTCTTTGGTAGACATCTAAACTGTGGGTTGTTAGCACTGCACATTAAAGAAAAAGATATAGTGGAGGTGTTCTAGCTCTGTATTGCAAGATGAGGTAGTAAAAGGAAACGCTCTCTCTATAGGCAGTCCCACACACCACTCATTCATTAGAGCAGTGTTCTCCAACCTTGGGTCCCCAGATGTTTTTGGCCTACAACTCCCAGCATGCCCCAGCCAAAAACATCTGGGGACCCAAGGTTGGAGAACACTGCATTAGAGCCACGTTTAAGATAACGAATTATTAAATGACACTGTGACATCCCCGCCCCCCGAATCCAGCTACAGGGATGGGTGAACAAGCAATGTTCAAGCTTGTCGAGGCTCCCCTTTTTCCACCTTGATGTTCGCTTCACCTTATTCTCACTCTCGAAGGTCTTTTTGTTTTTCTGTACAGGAAAAAATCACATTTTTCAAAGTACACACTTTGAAATGCACACCGTCCACCCATTGAGTAAAGCATGAAATGCATCCTTTTTTTAAAAAATGCACATTTTAAAGGGTACATTGTTTTAAAAGGATGCATTTTGTGAACACGATGGCAAACTCAAGAACATGTAAGATTTTTATTTTTTTTTAAAGTGATCCTGTTCACACTCAGGTTTGGGAGCAGCACATTTTCTGCTGTTTTTCGTACATTGGGGTGGGTGATCCGCAGAGACCTGCCCTGCCTCCAGCTCAGCAGATGCCGCTGCTGCGCCCACCGAACCGGGCCAAAGGTGGATGCGTGCCTCACCACTCATCAGACTTCAGGGTTCTTGGTGGGCTGCTGTTTACATAGAGAATGCTGTAAGATACGCCAAGAACGGCTGCAATTTGCGTAACGTGCGTAACTTCTCAATCATCCCAGTTTGCAGGACACGGAATAATGGGCTCAAGTTACAGGAACCTAGATTCCACCTAAACATCAGGAAAAATTTCCTGACTGTCAGAGCAATAAGACAATGGAACCAACTACCTAGGGAGGTTGTGGGCTCTCCCACTCTGGAGGCATTCAAGGTGCAGCTGGACAGCGATCTGTCGGGGATGCTTTGAGCTGGATTCCTGCATTGAGCAGGGGGTTGGACTCGATGGCCCGGTAGGCCCCTTCCAACTCTACTTTTCTATGATTCTATGATTCTATGATCTTATGGCATTCTCTATGTAAACAGCAGCCTGCTGGGAACCCGGAAGTCACTTCCCCAGCTTGACTCGGGAGAATGCGAGTTGAGCCAAGGAAGAAGGTAATCACGACGGAGTTCGGCGGTTTGAGCTCGGCTCCGAACAAAATCCTCGCACATCCCTATTAAAATCAAACAGCAACTACATTCTTGTACATCCCTGCTACATGTGCACGCTACATGTGTTTAAGGATGTGCAGTCATAGCCCTGGTCAGGACATCACGCTGCCTTGAGAGGGTTCTGCCCTTAAAAGTGGCCTAAAAATAATGTTGAATGAATGAATGAATGAATGAAGAAAAGCATTAGTGACTATGCCAATCAGCTGTTTGGGGGAGGAAGAGTGGGGGAATAGCCCTCTGCTCCCCTTCCTAAACAGATGATCATTTTTCTTACTGGGGGGGTGTATTGGGATCAATAATCGAAGACATTGTGACAAGAAGTGAGTATGATTTTCATAGATTTCATAGATCATAGAGTTGGAAGGAGCCTACAAGGCTATCGAGTCCAACCCCCTGCTCAATGCAGGAAACTAGAGGAGGGGTCTCCCATCCAAGTAATAACCAGGCCTGACCCTGCTTAGCTTTCCACGCTCAGACAAGCTGAGCCACATGCACATACTGTTTCTCTCTTTCACCCCACCCACCCCGATCAAGACCAGCACAGGCCTTTAGTGTAGCCTTTGTTTAGTTTAATTGCTGTAAGAAACCTATGGGGTAGTGAGGGGCCTCAGTTAGGAACCAGCCGCTGTGAACTCTGTACCTCATCCTTGAGATAAGGATGTTTACACAGCCTTCTGCTGAAGTTAATTGGGATTTCTGGGTCTTCTCTTGCCCTCCTGCCTCCTTTTTCCCACTGGCAGCTTTTCACAGCTTCTAGCAGCCTGTGGCATGCTCTAGAATTTAGGGAGACATCTAAAAAATCCTTATCTTGATAGTTTGCACTTTGGCTTTCTGCCTGGGACAAGGAGCATGCAAGTGTGCAAGCAACCGACCTAGTGCCCCAGGAGTGACATCCATTGTATTAGGAAGCCCTGCGACTGGAGGGACGTGTGTGAACTTTCCTTTTGCTTGTCTATTGATAATCTGCATCCATATGTCATCATTATATTCAATAAACTGTATGTTATCTTTCATGCAAGTGGTTTTATTTCTTCCTGATTATCCTCAAATCCAAAGTGAGGTGCCTTGGCTGGACCAGGCCCCTGGGGTAATACAGGGGGTTAGACCTGCATAGCCCAGCTTCATGAATCCTGTTTCAAACAAGACTCATATTTTATGTATGTAATTATGCATGTATGTATGTATGTATGTATTTATTTATATTTAAGCTCTTAAAGTGGCAGGCAAAAAACCTCCAAACAAACATGAAAATATAGTAAAAAATATATATATCAACAGAATAAAAAAACAAGCAGGCATTAAACAATAACCATAAAAGCTCAGAGGGACACAGGAGCAAAATTGAAAGCAAAAGCCAGCAACCTCAACAAAACTACCAATCGGGGGTGGGGTGGACTTTCCAGCACAGTTGGCTTGCTGAAATGATTGTCTTCAATAAACATCTGACAGTCATGAAAAAAGGGACCAGAGGAGCCCCCCTGGGAGAGAGTTCCATAGTCTGGGTGTTGCAGCCAAGAAGGCCCTGCCATCCATCTACTGCACTTCTGTTGTTTGTGGGATGTGGAGCACAGCCTCTCCCAAAGACCTCAATGGCAAGGGAGGAGCAGAGACTCTTTTAAATACCATGGTTCCAAACTACTTAGTAGTGCTGTGCCAAAAATTTATCCACTTCCCCCCCCCCGACCATTCACATTCAATTTTGATAGAAAAGAAATGGTTTTCGAAACGAAACAAAATTCAAAGGAGAAGAAATTTCGGAGAAATTCTCATGGGTTGGGTTCAGGGTTCTTGTGCTTACCTTGCTTAGGAGGTGGCCAAGGAGAGTGTGTGAGTGCCCTGTTATTCATTGTACAATCATCTCTGCGGCAGCCTGTGGCCTCCTCAGCTCCGCACACTTCAACTAAAGCACAGTTCAGAAAGGGCAGGTGGCCCAGGAGGCTGCAACGCAATGGAGAGATGCGTAATTGAAAGAAATCACATGCACGGCACCCTTCGCCACCTTGCAGTGATTAGGTAAGCTCAAAAACACCACCCAAAGAAATTCAAAATCAATTATAAAATGCCCTGAGAATGATGCAGAAAAGTGGAAGCCTCGACACAGTTCATGCTGTTGCCACTTGCAGTGGCAGCGGAAAAATCCAAAAACGCCTTAGGAAAAAAGAAAGGCGCTGTGCTACAACTAGGAATGAGCGATCCACCCACCCCTTGACTCATGGCACACGAGCCGAGCACTGCTGCTGCGCGAGCCGAGCCAAACCCAAAGCAAGTGCCAGCTGAGGCACTCGCTGGACTTCCGGGGCCCCGGCGCAACGTTGTTTACGTAAAAAATAGCGTAAGATAAGTTAAAAACGGCCGCGATTTGCGCAAGTTACGCAAATTGCTGTCATTTTTAAAGTATCTTACGCCATTTTCTACGTAAACAATGTAGCACCAGAACCCGGAAGTCGCTTCCCTGGGACAGCTCGGCTCGCATTCTCGCGAGATGAGCCGGGGAAACAGGTAGGGTGAGTGGAGCTCAAGGGGTCGTGCCTGGTGAGTTCTGGCTTACAGATTTCATAGATCATAGAGTTGGAAGGAGCCTACAAGGCTATCGAGTCCAACCCCCTGCTCAATGCAGGAAATTAGAGGAGGGGTCTCCCATCCAAGTAATAACCAGGCCTGACCCTGCTTAGCTTTCCACGCTCAGACAAGCTGAGCCAGCGTAAGCCACAGGCCCAATTGAGCTCCGTGCACATCACTAGGCCTACAACCCCTGCCAATAGTAACTAATAGTCAGTTAGAGACATATACATGGAAATGTATACAAATGTCCATGTGAGGAGAGAGGAAAAACCTCACAGTCCTATACAGACCTAGTATCTGAATTAGTTTCAGTTCATTTTTTATCAGGCTTTACCTAGTTCACATTCACATCTCCTGGACCGAACACAGACTCAAACACAATCTGCAGTAAAAGTCCATACATTTCCAAGCTTGCAATGTGATTTGCGGACCAAAAAAAATGATGTTTGACAGCATGTATTTATTTGAAAAAATGTACATAAAAATAGGTACTTTTGAAAAATGTGCACAAACACACTTGAATCAATGGGAGAAGAATGTGTGCGTTTCAAATATGTGCACAACTGATGCATACATTTGGAAAAAAATATGGATGGAAGTATGCACAAATTTCCATGTGAAAACAAAGAAAACCAAAGATTACAATCTGATACTGAACTGAAAGCTTCAAGGTGGAATTTGGAGAACTTGGACAAGTTTGAATTTTGCTTGTATGCACATCCCTATTAAAAAAACAAGAGATGAAACAAGCTTCAAGTGGAAATCAGAGGACGTCGTCGACAAGCTTGAGTTTTTCTGATTTGCACATCCCTACGCCCGCATTGACTACAGGCTTCCATGTTGTTTACCCAGAAGCCCCCATCAGAGCAACAATATATCCTCACATTGTACTGTTCTATGTGTATGGGGCAGGCAGGAAGTTAGGTTTGTTTTCCACAACCCAAGGTTTGTGGTGGCTGCTTTTAATCTTTAAAGAAAATCCCACAGGAGATCCAATCATGGATTGTCTAGATGTAGGACTGGGAAAGCAAATTGCTCCAGAATTCTGTTGCAGCTTGCAGCTGTACAACCTATCCAGTTGTCCAATGCACAAACCACAGAGCATCCTTGTAAATGCTAAGTAGGATCTAGTTCTGCAAAGACTTTGATATGGAAGTGACTGAATGGCCTTGATTACAGCCAGACCTATCTTTAACCTCTTTATTCTATAGCTGTGGCATCTTCAGTGCATGATCAGAAATAGATCAAAGACTTATGAATGCTCTTTGGAGGCCAGGGCTGGTCCAATAAAAGACAATAGCCCCTGGGGCTTCTATACATCAAGATTTTTTAGGGGTGTCTGTGTGCACGCTTGGAGGAAATCTCTTCATTACAATAGACTGTTAATTTCACTACAACGTATCAAGAAAATGCAAGGAGCAAGAAAGTGTCTGATTAGCTGAAAAGTGCTTGGTGATGAGAATACTTTCTTTTTATATTATGCTGGCGGGAAAGGGGTCAAATACTTCCCTTGGGTTCTGTGCTAAAAACCAGCCAAGAACAGGTAAGTGATTCATGCAGGATGCATTCCAACAAGCCTACAGTAACAGGGCCGTCCCCGATTCTCTAGTGTCTATCAGAGATGGACGAATCTGTCAGTTTGGGTTTCTCTCCGTTTCTCATTTTTTAAATCTTACATTCATTCCATCCTATTTCTGCATCAGTTTACAATCCATGTGAAAATTTGTATGCATTTTCATCCACATTTCCCCTAATATGCACATTTGTGTACACAATTTTGCCAGATATACATGTGTTTTGCAAGCAGGGTTTTTTTAAATACAGTGTAGCTTTGTACATTTTTTTCATGAATATATGCATGTTTGTTTGCAGTTTTCCCTAATATACACATTTTTGTATGCAGTTTTTGTTTGGAGAACTGTATTGCAAAATTCTGAGAAGTACAAATACCAAAGAATAATTGCATTCCAGATCAAATATTGATTTGGGATGTGCAAAGCTGGTTAAGTTCTTATCAAAATATGACGTGAATGAAATTCTCCACCATCCCTAGCAGCCTGGCTACAAGCATCGGGCAAGCTGCAGTACTTCAAGCCCAGTGACTAGCCCATGAGCACTGATGTCTAGAAATATAAAACCAGTCCATGTGCATAGGCATTTCCCCTTAGCATGATGTATTTTCCAGTAAAGTCCTCTTTTTATTTTGCCTTTCAATAGACCTCTGCCACACACTGATTCAACACAGTGTGGCTATTAGATAGCCAATGTTTCTTAGCAGTTGAAATCCATTCAAGGATTATGTGAGGCAAGTTTTATTCCTTGCACCATTGCTGGATGTTGACGTTAGTGTGGGCAACAGAAATGCACACACAAATACATCACTCTGCAATCAATTACCATGGGTTTTCCGTCACAATTTCTGAACCCTCCTAGTTTCCAATGGAAAACAAATAGTTCCAAAAAGAATATGGGTTGGATCCAAGATCTGGCTTCTGCAGACAGAAGGGCTCCTTTCACAGAAGGTGCCTCTTCCCAATTTTCAGGGATTCCCCCCTCCCTCATGTACCCGACAGAGGGTCCCCTCAACTCTCTGTTGTAGTATTTTCAGGAGACTGGAGGGGCCACCAGCTCAGCTTTGCTGAATGGGACTGAGTAGTATTGGAATTAGGTTGGGTAGTGAGCTAGGAGGGAGGCAGAGAGAGAGACAGAGAGAGAGAGAGAGACAGAGAGGTGTTTCATTGTATCTAAAGACACATTTAAAGTCAAAGCAGCAGAAATTATCATGCTGTACATGTAGTCTCCCAGCCAGTGCATTGACTGAATAAAGGAGCAATGCAGGAGTTATTTGACTTCAAGAATCAGCAAGTGACAGATTTCCATTTCCTAGGACTGCAATAATCCAATCGTACAGTCCATCTGAATTCCTGAAGCTGAGATCGGAGAAAAAGAAGAAAAGATGTATTTCTTCTTTATAGTACTTCTTACAAACAGAATGACTGAACATGTGAACGTTAAGAATTACACGTAATGAGAAGATTTGGAATGTGCACACAAAAATCCAAATTGGCATCTATCAGAAACACAGCATAAAGGAAAGTCACGCCACACAAGTATGACAGCTGCTGCACTGAATGAACTTGGTTATAGTCAGCCATGAACTTCTCATGCCAAGAACTAACTTATCCGTGCCTAATTAAAATATTAGTGTCCTGAAATTGATGATGATGATGATGATGATGATGATGATGATGATGATGATGATGATGATTTAAAAATGATAGAAATAAGGGGAAATAAAAGAGCAGGGGAAACTTTAGGATCTTTATTAAAACATTCTGGAAATCCTTTATAGAAAGCCAAGAGAATGTTAAATGCTAGAGTAAAAAGAGAATATGAACATGCAATTACACACACACACACACACACACACTTCTAAAAGGATTTAGAAAGTGGAAACTGCATTTCCAGCCTGAATACTATTTTGGAGGCAATTTGGCAAGCTCTGTGGATGGGTTAAAGTTCTATGAATGCACAAATATAGCAGTGACTTCATGTTTTTATTAATCATTTCATGCTTTTCTTTAAGATCCACTTGTAAAAGAATGTCCTCAGATTATGGGTTGTAACGTTTTTACTTGTAGGAAGTAAAATAAAACTGATTACCTAATTGCTACTAGGGATGTAGGTGATATTTTAACTTTGACATGCCACAATTCATGAGAAAATAATAATCCAGTTCAGTATAATATGGGCAGAAATGAAATCTTAGTTCACTCTGCCGTTTTGGGGAAACAATTTTATTCAGATATAGATCATCATTACAGAATCTTTTGAGATCAATCAGGCTTAGCAATTACTAGTAATAACTGTCAATGGCATCAACCAATTCAGCTTGAACTCTTACTCTTCCTTAGTGCAATCATGTCAAGCTTACTTATCTAGGCGAAAGATTTATACGATCTGAAGAGAAACCAGGTTTGGATTGGGACTGCAGCATATGGGGAGAAATGGGTATATGTTCCCCATGTTCTGTGGTCCTGATCCAAATTGGGAAACCTTTACTCCAGTATTAATTGTTTAAGGGCCAAACTAGACGTGATTGACTTATCGTCGTGTAAGCATGCACTGCCTTGATTCAGATTGGTATCATAGTGATTTGGGAAGGGGGTTTTAAGCTTCCCCCCTCCTGTTTTCATGCTAAAATTCCACATACATCTCCTGACTGGGAAGGGGGGTTAATAAAAGGGGGGAAGTATCCATTGGAATCCATTGAGATTTTCTTTTCCTTTTTTTAAAAAAAAAACCCTCTGATGCGGGGGGGGTGCAATTTCAGCACAAAAATAGGAGGGGGAAAACTTAAATCCCCCCTCTCAAATCACCATAGTCCTAATCCAAATTAGGATGGGGCACATTTACACAGAGGTAAGTAAGTGGGACATTTAGTTTGGCTCTCACAAACAACATCGTAGAGAACTTCAGGAATGTCACTAGTTCCTCTTCTCAATCTGAGGCAGGAAGCTGCAGTGGGGAGTCCCAGCCACTGTGAGGAGCAGTGAATGAGGCCCTTTTAAAAAAAAGTGTTAAACAAAGAAAATAATTAAAACCCTCAGGCACCTCATCCTAATAAGTAAGGGTAAGGCCACCCACCCCACCACCACTGGCTGAAAATTTCTCATAAATTTCTCCTGCCTTTCTCAGTTTTTCAGGTAATTTCTTTTTGCTCTTCACCTTCCACGAATGGTCAAAAAGAGTGGTGTTGAAAATTTCAGCCCAGTTCTAGGTAGAGCACCTCAATGGGCAAATATCTTCACTCCCCAGTACACATACTAGGCTTTACCCCCCCCCCCAATAGTTGGAATTGGCTAGCCCAGTCTTTCCCAACCTGGCACCCTCCAGATGTGATGGACTACAACTCCCAGAATGCCCCAGCATCTGTGCTGACTGAGGCATGCTGGGAGATGTAGTCCAACACATCTGAAGGGCACCAGGTCAGGAAGGCTGGGCTAGTCCTTTCATAATGTGAGTTCAGACCACTGAAAAGGTGGGACTATCCTTTAAGTACACTTCTGATTGGCCACCTGGACCATTGACATCAGAGATGAGGCTCCACTCACCATTGGACAAAACAACATTCCATCTTAAGAAGGAAGATGGCTTTTACTAGTCTCACATTTCCATGAATAGATGAAGAATCACTTTGACAATAAATTAAAGAGCTTAGTTAGATTTAGCTAGTCAAGATTTAGCTAGGGCCATAATTTGGGACAACCTGGGTCTGTACAAAAGGGCCGGGCTCCACTTGTACCAGAATGGAAACAGACTGCTGCTGGTTCTTAACGTAAAAAAAGATGGCAGAGCAGCTTTTATACTGAACCCTGAGGGAAAGCCAACAGGAGCTGGGAAGCATCCAGTTCAGGATGAATCATCCCTAGGGGATGAAGGTGAAAAAATGTTTCCAATTACCCAGATGGGGATGGGGAGGAAATAGGCCACGAGCCTATGGTAAAACATGATAGCCATTCAAAGAGGCCTACGGGCCTTAGTGGAAAATGTACGTGCCAGAGACATCTGGATTGGGACACCATGCATAGAAACCTCCAAGAAAGGTGGGGAAGTTGGAGTGTTTGGTTTTAAGGGAGAACTTAGATATAGTGGGCTTAACAGAAGCCTGGTGGAATGGAGAGAATCAGTGGGATATGATAATCTCTGGTTATAAACTCTATAGGAAGCCAAGGGGCAGTGTCCTCCACAGAATCACGATACCAGGCTCCAAAAGTAATTTAGTACTGGGTACATGCTAATGTCCCCCTGACTAGAATGTTCAGGGTGATCTCGAGATGGAGAATGAAATCAGGGAAGCAAGCATATCAGTGCGTATGCAAGCTTTCAAGTTTCACATGACTCTTCATCAGGCAGCTCATTTACCAGACCACAATAGTGGCGATGTGGAGGTGATAAACCTGGTATTATTATGTGGTCAGATGCTTATCCCCTTTTTACAGAGTTTAGCTGCAGTATGTTTCCTTTTGCATTTATACCTTCAAAACACAGAATGCTGCCTTATAACAAGTCATATGATTTGTCCATCTAGCCCAGTATTGCCTGCTTTGACTGGCAGAGTCTTCCAATTACCTACTGCCAGATTCTTTTAACAGGAGATGCTTCTGCATGCAAAGCTTGGGTTGCTCCATTGGGCTATGGTCCCTTCCCATTTCCCCTTCCTACTGAATGCTTATTGATTTACATTGGGATGATTTCAGAAAACAGTAGGATAGAAGGCATCCCTAAAGCCAGGTGTGGAAAATCAGGGTGTTGCTGCTGGCATCAATTGCCTTTTACTATTGGTGGAAAGTAGCAAAAAACACAATGACAGAAAACATAGTGGAATGGGAGTATCAAGCTCTGTTCTAGATCCTACCTAAAAGATGGGACTGGCCAAAAGGTTCAGTAGCCAGAGAATGATTTGGAAGCCCTGATATGGGCTGGAATTATCAACACAATAAGATGGACAGTAGATTGATGCTTCTGATCAGCGCATAAGCCATTTTAAGAAGCAGATTCTGGAAACAGGTGCCATTTAAAAGTTGGCAAACTGTTGATTGTATAGTCCAGTTCATGATGGTATTTGTTTACCAATGGGTTGGTGTGCGTGCCAGTCGGGTATTCTGGCGCAGGCAGCAACATGTAAGGCCCAGGGAGTGGGCATTTTCCATCTCTGTAGAGACTGGCTCATGTGCCACCAGGAAGAGCAAAAGCAGAAGACTATCTAGCTATGTGGTTAGGAGATGCCCCATCCCCAGGGACCAAAACATTTGGTGTTATCTAGCCCTAGCTGCTAGGTAGCCACATCTGGGAGGGGCCTATTCTCTCCTATAGTTACCATGGAATCTTTGAAGAGCAGCAGTTGAAACAGCTACAGCACCAATGACATCTAAGACCTGGGAGTGGGCATTTTCTATCACTGCCCTTCTTCCCACTCCAAGGCTTCTTAAGTCACCACTTTTTTTAAAAAATAATAATGTGATTATGTATTAATTTCTGCTGATCACCAGCTGGTGGTGTGGAGGTGTTCTGTCAGGCAGAAAGGTGGGATATAAATATTTCAAACAAGTAGATAAGATGTTCTGGGGTGTCTCTGTGTGAAATATCAGAACTGTCCTCCATTTTTTTTGCATTTAGTTTGGGTCCAGGATATAATGGGGTTAAGTCTTTTGTGTGTGTGTGTGCGCGCTAGTCAGTTTCAGGCAAAAGGTTCAACTGAAGGTCAGAGGAGGAAGAAGAGATGAGTTTGCAGGTAGGGTTTTTTTTAGAGATGTATGAGAATTCCATTTGGGGGGTGAAAAAATCTTGACAGATTTTACCTGTTCGGTCCTGGTGGATTTTGTTCCGTTTCTCCCTGCTGGTGTTCACTTGATTTGTAGTGAGTCAATCCAGTATGTGGATTTCAGATTTATTTATTTTTTAATGGCAGTCACAATGTGCACAAATGGGATCCTGTTGGGTGTTTTTTAAAAAAACATTTTTCAGGTCCCATGATTTACACAAATGGGATCTTTAAAAAAATAATAATAATATTATTATTATTCGTTTAAATTTGTGCAAATGGGATCTTGCTTTTTTAAATAATATTTTTAAAAGGGAGGAGTGCCAAAGTGCAGGATGAAATTGACATGTTCTTTTACAGAATATGACTCTATTGGGCTAAATGAATGAAGTAGTGTGTAGAGAGGATGAAACTGACAAGGATATTTATACTGGGACTACATCCTGGATAGTTGGACTTGCAAAAGACCAGTGATAGAAAACATATTTTTAAAAAAATTATGACCCCATTTGTACAAATTTAAAGACCTGAAAAATATATATATATTTTTTTTTAAAAAAAAGAAGAACCCATGATCCTGTTTGTGCAGATTTAATGACCTGAAAAATAATATATATTTTTAAAACCATGATCCTATTTGCACATATCACAGGACCCCAAAAAAGTGTCTATTTAGTGTACGCAAAAAGTATGAACATTTCAGGAATTGGAAAATAAAAATCCCCATCATTACCCAGAGAAGGATGCCAGTTTTCCTCCCTGAAATTAGCACCTACGGGCCAAACTACAGGCTATACAAAAGATCCATTGCTGGATCTCCCAACATTGTTATTTTTTTTACTGAAATGCAGGTGAGTTGTGCTGACTGGGAAACAACATGTACAGCACAATAATTGGGGGATACCAATTTGCTCACAGCAATGATGCTGGAAGAGGGAATGTTTAACTCTTCCCCTCACTGCCATTCTCCCAATCTAAATTTCTGCACATGTGCACATGCATGTGCACATGTGCACACACATGCACACACACAATCAGCTTCTATTTATTGGGTGGGATAGAGAGATCTGTATTATCCCCCATTACATAGCAAATACTTATTTTTTTATTTTTTTATTTATTATATATATACCCCGCCTTTTTTCCTGCAGGGAACCCAAGGCGGCTTACATAATCCTCATCCTCCTCTCCATTTTATCCTCACAACAACCCTGTGAGGTAGGTTAGGCTGAGAGTCAGTGACTGGCCCAAAATCACCCCGTGAGTTTCATGGCTGAGCGGGGACTAGAACCAGGATCTCCCGAGTCCCAGTCCAACACTCTCACCACTACGCCACACTGGCTCTGCGGGAAGGGTGATTTAACATGGGGAAATGGTGCAGAGGGGAAAGGGTTAAAACTCTTTCCCCCATTGCTTATTGAGCAAAATGACTGACGTTTTAATCACAGAGCTCACATCTGATGTTCCATTTGGCCCAATATGCATGTTTGTTTTAGCCAAGGTAACACTTCAGCTTTGTTTTTGTCTCTTCCCAATGGCAACAAGACTTGTCCTCTTGACAGTGGCCCAGAAACTTTTTAGGTTTCTGTCCTTTTGTGTGTATGCCTGCTAGGTAAGTTGGCATACCTTTAAAGTTCTGGACATTATTTCCTAAAGTGAAAGTACCAGAAGATCTCTATGTGCATGGTGTGTGTCTACGTGATAGTCTTCCTGTTCTAGCTTATTATATTCCATGTGCTCCTTTGGACATTGTGAAGGAATGTGCCAAGGGATGCAAATAACAAAGTAATTTGATAAAGCTAATCAAACCAACTTCTGTTCAAGCATGTGCAGCTACCCATCAAATAATCCTATTAAATGACTGTAGGGTTTTTGTTGTTGTTAATTCCATAAAGCACTTAAAGTGGCCAATATAAACAATGAAAATGAGCACAACTAGTCCCCAGCTGAGCTGCCTGCAAATACAATACAATCAGATGTTCTCCAGCCTTGATCCAAAAACCCTGTTTCGAGTCAGTGGGAGTCTCTGGATCAGAGATGTAATCAGGACAACAACATGAGTGATTCTCTGTTCTTAGTAGGAGGAAATCCCTGATTAAGAGAAAATGTCACTTTAATGGCCAGGCTGCTGTTGGAAGCCTTGCTAAGCCTGTTCTGATGCTGTACATCGAGCCAGGAGGAAACATTCTCCATGACGGGAGACAAACAAATCTTGCTAACTGCCTAATGCCTGTACAGCACAGCAGCTACATGGCAACCCCACCTGTGTGGCTTATCATGCAGTCACCCAGCAGGTGAGGCTGGCAAGGAAGATCAAATTGGCTGACAGGAAGAGGAAGCGGAGAGGCAGTTCATACATTGTTGTGGTTGTTTTCTGTGGAACATAGCTATGGAGAGGCCAACATCTGCTGATCACCAGTCCATAGAAACATACAAATTAGGGCTGAGCCAAAACTATGGATATCAGCAAAGATCACAATAACCTGGTATGGGATACACATTGGTCACCTAGGAGTGAGGCCTGAGAGCAAAACTATTGTCCTTGACTGAGGAGGTGCCACTATCAATCTTCCTTCCTAGCTGGCTGACCCTTCCCATCCAAGTTAAAGGAAAGTAGTAGAAGTTTGAGCATGTCACAGAATAGTTCTTACCTGAAATTGGGGAGAGGGGTATTTTCAAAATCTTTCAGCTCCTGTGAAAAGGAGTTCCCCATTTCAATGATCTTTCAATGTATGTACAAACATGGGTGAACTGTCTGCCTCTTTTATGGCAACTGTCACATTAAAGGAGATCCTCCACAGTGTGATTCCTCATCCTCTCTCTGCAAGCACTTTGCTCAGAGGGAGCGGGAGAGACTGTGCTGTGAATCACACAGTGGATCAGAGGGCCAAGTGGCCTCTGTGACACACCTCAAGGCACCCTCTATCAGCTTCAGCTGCTACTCCGACGGCAACCATACCTGGATGCAGTCAGATAGGGTGGCCACAGGTGCCCATGCTCTGGTAACCTCCTGTTTAGACTATTGCAATGTGTTGTACATCAGGCTGCCTTTTAAAATGGTCTAGAAACTGCAGTTGGTCTGAACGTGAGCTGCAAGATAACTATCTGAGACTGGGTGTTTTGGTCATCTTACGTTTGCTTTATCATCTGCACTGGTTCCCCAAGTCCATTTCCAGCTCCAATCTAAAATGCTGGTTTTAACTTTTAAAGGCCTTAATGGCTTGAAACCGAAAGATTGCCGCCTTCTTTTTTATATACCTACTCAAACTCTTCTGAGGCCTTGTTCTATGTGCCCTCACCAAGTGAAATGAGTCAGGTGGCTAGTAGGGAGAGGGCCTTCTCAGTGGTGGCATCCTGGTTGTGGAGTAACCTCCACAGAGAGGCTTGCCGGGCATTTTCTTCATCATCTTTCCAGCACCAGGTGAAGACCTTTTTATTGACCCAGTCCTTTTAAACAGTGTGTGTGTGAGAGAGGGGGGGGAGGAAGAGAGTGTGTCGGGGGGTGTTTTTAGCTTTTATAGTCTGGACTTATTTTTCTGGTGCTACAAAAAGGAAGGGATTTTTGGGTGGGATTTTGTGCTGGCTGTATTTTCAATATTATATTGTATTTTATTCTCAGTTCTGTAAGCCCCACAGAGAACATATGTTGATGGGTGTCCATATACATACGGTTGGTAAATAAATAAATAAATGAAACCATGCACAGCATGACCTATCCCTTCGCTTGTTAATTCCTGCTGGCACTGTTGCCATTTTAAAGGAGGTAACCTGCAGCTCAATGTACAGCACTTGCCAAAAGCAGAGATCAAGTTGGACTCTGTTTCACATGAAAAACGCCCCTCCCAAGAGAGTGGCTGGTGGGGCTCTCCAGAACACCTACTGTAGTGCTGCCTTGCTGGAGCAAGATGGTGGTCTGTGGCCCTCCTGGTGAGGTCAGAGGGGTGTGTGCAGTTCTCTTCAGCTCCACTGCCTGAGGCGGGGGATTCACCCTGCCTCGTGTGGCCAGCACTGAGTACAACTATGCCAACAATCAGGAAACACATCTATATTTCAGCAACCTATCAGGAAGCCCAGCAGGCTTGCATGGGGTATATTTGGTCTGCTGAATTTCCATGTGTATGACATTGAGAACCTTGCTCTGCAGCTTTTCCTCCATCTAATACTTCTCTGGTCTACTTGCGTACTATGTCCACAATTTTTTATTCACAAAACTTGCAGCTAAGGAATCATTTGGATAACTTGAGTCAACCCTAATATGATTTTGGGGAACCATACCTTGTTCTACCAAATATTAGATTCTTCTGTGATAATCATTAGCCAGGCACTGACCAAGAGCTGTATGTCCTGCTTCTTGTCAAACCAGAGTGAATACCTGGCACTCAACTTGCACTGGACACATTGCAAGAAACTCATTCTGTGTGTCAGCTGCACTTTTGGGGAACATTAAATGCATATTTATAAATAACTTGGAAATCACTAGAGAGAGTGGAATAACAATTGCTCATTATTTCCTCATTATTTCCTTATTTCCTTCTTTGGTGATATATAAATTAGCAAAGGATGTTTGAAGTTCACTGTTTTGACAATTCACTGACATTAGCCATTTCGTCATTTGTTTGAGCAAGAATAATTTGCAGCTTTCATTGCTGTGGAGAGGCAACACTAGCAATTTTCTGTTGGTGTCTGCAGAGTTTGGCTTTGATCTTGCCATCAATGGTGTGTGGGTGGACGGCTACAGCATTAGTTGCTCGGCCAGACCATTTACAGTTTTTTTAAATACAATATTAACCACATTTGATAGGAAAGGCCGGGGGGGGGGAGAGAGAAGTAGAATCCCAAAATTAAATATGTGGCAAAAGGTACATTTGGTAGCTTGACTGATTTGCTGGGAATTAATGTGACTGCTGTCATATATGCTAACAGCTGCCAGCAACACACTTCAGTGACTAATTTACTGGCTGAAACAGGGAAGCCCCTGAGCAATGGACATGAATCGGACAATAAAATATGGGAACCAACAGAATCTGGTGGTAGGCGGAGGCCAACTTTTCAGTCTATCTAGAACCTCACCTCTGACTTTAAGGTTGGTATATACACAGATACACCACAAGTCCAAAAGACAATTGGAAAATGCAAACTTGGAATTCATTCACAAATTTGAATCATAGAATCATAGAAAAGTAGAGTTGGAAGGGGCCTACAAGGCCTTCGAGTCCAACCCCCTGCTCAATGCAGGAATCTAGGTCAAAGCATCTCTGACAGATGTCTGTCCAGCTGCACCTTGAATGCTTCCAGAGTGGGAGAGCCCACGACCTCCCTAGGTAGTTGATTCCATTGTCTTATTGCTCTGACAGTCAGGAATTTTTTCCTGATGTTTAGGTGGAATCTAGGTTCCTGTAACTTGAGCCCATTATTCCGCAGGGATGTTGAAGAGTCCTTGGTCTCGAGTCACGAGTTGAGTCACGAGTCTTTGGACCCGAGTCTCGAGTCTGAGTCCGAGTCCTTGGTCCAAAATGGTGACTCACGAGTCACGAGTCCTGAGTCACTCCCAAAACTGACTCCACGAGTCCCTATTAAAATCAATGGGGTTTCCCCCCAACAAAATAAGGCTACTTCAGATGTGTGGCTTAAATAAATTCTAGGCACAAGTGTGCCTTTTTATTTCAAAACTCTGCAACTGATTTTGGCAAGAACAGACCAGGCAGACAAACCCAAAATAACCAGGCAGGCAGAGGAGGCAGGGAACCCCAAAGCAGGCAGGCAGAGGCCTTTGTCTTGGACAATTCAACTGTTGAACAGGTCAAGAAGAGAACAGGCAGGCAGAGGAGGCTGGGAACCCCAAACAGGCAGGCAGAGGCAGCCAAACCCAAAATGTCTGACCCTAACCCAAACCCCCCACAACAACACATCAATCAAAATAAATCTCAACACATCGTTGGGGCTGCACTCCTGGTAGCTGTCCATAGTGGCCGAGCAGCGGCACGCCTCGCTTCCATGCGCTCTTCACCGGTGATCGCGCTCCTTCTGGCACAGCCAGAAGACTCGTCAACAGCCCAGGGATGTTGACGAGTCCTTGGTCTCGAGTCCCGAGTCGAGTCTCGAGTCCCATTAAAAATATTGGGACTCGAGTCAGAGGGGGGACTCAGTCCGACTCACGAGTCGAGTCCTCGAGTCCGAGTCCCCATCCCTGTTATTCCGTGTCCTGCAAACTGGGATGAACGAGAAGAGATCTTTGCCCTCCTCTGTGTGACATCCCTTCAAATACTGGAAGAGTGCGATCATATCTCCCCTCAGTCTCCTCTTCTGAAGGCTAAACATGCCCAGTTCTTTCAGTCTCTCCTCATAGGGCCTTGTTTCCAGTCCCTTTATCATCCTTGTTGCCCTCCTCTGAACCCTCTCCAGTTTGTCTATGTCCTTCTTAAAGTGAGGTGCCCAGAACTGGACGCAGTACTCAAGATGAGGCCTAACCAGTGCCGAGTAAAGGGGAATTATCACTTCCCGCGATTTGGAAGCTATACTTCTATTAATACAGCCCAAAATTGCATTTGCCTTCTTTGCAGCCACATCGCATTGCTGGCTCATATTCAGTTTGTGATCTACCACAATTCCAAGATCCTTCTCACTTGTAGTATTGTTGAGCCAAGTGTCCCCCATTCTGTAACTCTGCATTTGGTTTCCTCTCCCTAGGTGCAGCACTTGGCATTTATCCCTATTAAATTTCATTCTGTTGTTTTCGGCCCAGCGCTCCAGCCTATCGAGGTCACTTTGAATTTTGTTTCTGTCTTCCAGAGTATTAGCTGTTCCACCCAACTTTTCCACCCAACTTTGTGTCATCTGCAAATTTGATAAGCATTCCCTGTACCTCCTGATCCAAGTCATTAATAAAAATGTTGAAGAGCGAGCCCTGTGGTACCCCGCTCGTTACCTCTCCCCAGTTTGAGAAGGAACCATTGATAAGCACTCTTTGAGTCCGATTCTGTAGCCAATTGTGGATCCACCTGATAGTTGTTCCATCTAGCCCACTCTTAGCTAGCTTACTAATCAGGATATCATGAGGCACTTTGTCGAAAGCTTTGCTGAAGTCCAGATATATAATGTCCACAGCATTCCCACAGTCCACAAGGGAGGTTACCCGATCAAAAAATGAGATCAGATTAGTCTGACAGGATTTGTTCTTGACAAATCCATGCTGGCTTCTAGTAATCACTGCATTGTTTCAAGGTGCTTGCAGACTGACTTCTTTATAATCTGCTCCAAAATCTTCCCGGGGATTGATGTCAGACTGACTGGCCTATAGTTCCCAGGTTCCTCCTTCTTGCCCTTTTTGAAGATGGGAACAACATTTGCCCTCCTCCAGTCGTCTGGCACTTCACCTGTCCTCCATGATTTCTCAAAGATAATAGACAGTGGTTCTGAGAGTTCTTCTGCCAGTTCCTTTATTACTCTAGGATGCAGCTCATCAGGCCCTGGAGATTTAAACTCGTTCAGAGTAATCAGGTGCTCCTTGACCATTTGCCTATCAATCTCAAGCTGCAATTCTGCCCCTTCAGTCTGCACTTCAGGTTTGCCAGGGGGTCATAGACCCTCTTTTGGGAGAAGACCGAGCCGAAGTAGGAATTGAACACTTCTGCCTTTTCTTTGTCTTCTGTTATCAATTTGCCATCCTCATTGCGTAGTTGAACCACCAGTTCTTTCTTCTGTCTTTTACTGTACATGTATCTGAAGAAAGCTTTTTTGTTGCTTTTAGCATTCCTCGCTAACCTTAGCTCATTCTCAGCTTTAGCCTTCCTGACACTATTCCTGCAGTTCTGTGCTACCTGCCTGTACTCTTCCCCTGTAGCCTGTCCTTCCTTCCACTTCCTATACATGTCCTTTTTTGTTTTCAGGTCATCTTTGAGTTTATTGTGAAGCCACATTGGCTTCTTCTGTTGCCCTCTGCCTTTTTTCCTTGTGGGAATTGTTTGCAATTGTGCCTTTAAAATTTCCTTTTTTAAAAACTCCCACCCCTCCTGGGCTCCCTTTCTCGTGAGAGTCACTTGCCATGGGATCTTACTAATTTGGTGGTGTTTCTCAAGCTCTGAATAAGCATAATATTTATTTCATTTTAAAAATGTCTGCCCTGCCTTTCAGCCCTAACAAGCTTACTATCCAGTAAAACCATTAAACAGGGGTGGGGAACCTCAGGTCGGTGCACCAAATCTGGCCCTCCTGGAGTTCCCCTGAAGGCCGTGTGCGGTGTGCCCTTTCCCTGGCACCCCCTCTCCTCCTCACTGCCGATTATTTAGTGGTTTTGCAGCTCTTGTGTGTTTTCCTCCATTCTAAAAGGTTGAAATGTCTCTCCTGGCAGTTTCTGGCAGTGAGAGCTTTAAATGAAAATATGCAGGTATTTTTGGTATTTTGGCCCCACCCCCTTTGCCATTGAAATGTGGCCCCCAAGAACTTTGTCAACCTTAAATTAGACCCTCAGTCTGAAAGCGGTTTCCAATTCCTGCTATTAAGAAAAGAGTCAGCACATTAAAACCAAAGCCAATTCAACATGGAGAAGAAATTCAGTCAGCATGGACCATACCGCTGGTGAAATAAAAAGATGCATCTACAGGTTATAAGAGAGGGAGCCAACTGAGCCTCTTGGGAGGATGTTCCACAGTCTAGGTGCCACAACGGAAATGGCCTGTTCTTGTTTCCCCATGAACCGGCGCCTCTGAAAGTAGTGGAACAAGAATGGGACATCACAGTGGGCATGCAGATGGACTGGGAGGAGGCGTTCGTTCCTGCAACTATGTGGATTTCAAACAATTTAAGCAGCACTTTGAATTGTGCCCAGAAATGAATTGGAAGCTAGTGCATAGAAGCTAGAGGACTGTCAAGCCATGAGGGTGTCAGCTGGAGGAGGATGGAGGGAGGAATTGGTCTGCTTGAGGCCCTAAAAGCTTACAGTATCTTGGAGGGGGAATTAAGATGGAGGGGAAGCATGCCATGAGACTAGAACACTCTCTTTCCCATACTATATGGAGGGGTATCAGGAGGGGAAGAGGAAAATCAGCACCTTCTCCCACCATATAGCAAGAAAGCACACTGGTTAGGTTAGGTTTGGGACTAGCAGTCGGTCCCTGGTCCCTTTGGCACGATATAGCACAGAAGTCGTCAGGAAGGTGAAAAAAAGATGGTGTCATTTCACTCTTCCCGAAACTTCTTCTCCTCCTTCTGTTTGTTCTGAACAGCACTAACCAGGCTGGCTGATAGGGTGGCTATATTTTTTTTAAATTTAGCTATTATATTTATACCCCGCCTTTTTTCCTGCAAGGAACCCAAGGCGGCTTACATCCTCCTCCTCCTCCTCCCCCCTCCATTTTATCCTCACAACAGCCCTGTGAGGTAGGTTAGGCTGAGAGGCAGTGACTGGCCCAAAGTCACCCAGTGGGTTTCATGGCTGAGTGGGGACTAGAACCCGGATCTCCCGAGTCCCCAGTCCAGCACTCACCACCACTACGCCACACTGGCCATGTGTCCTCGTTGACAGAGGAATGTCCTCTATTTGAAAGGCTGCCAGAGGACTGCCCTCATTTTTTAAGTCATCCTCTATTAGAAGGGCTTCCCAGTCCAAGCTCAGTTTAAAGGTAGAGGACCATCAGAAGGAAGAGCTGGACCTTGAAGCTGCCCATCAACAGCACCTGGACAGCAGACTGAGCAAGGCACACACAGGCCACCTGGCTGCAGTCTTCCACATTATTGTGAGCTGATCTGTATTTCTATTTAAAGTATAGCAATTATTTCTAGATTTGTACTGGCACGTATATAAATTAGCATTTGCAAATTGTATGCAAAGCGGTGTCATCTTTTGACCTCTTTTGGGGTGATGCATTTCCTCTTCTTTGGTGATTCGTAAATGAACAGGCTGGAACCATGAGCAGGAGGGGGGGCTGGGGGGTACGCTGTAACTTTTTGCTGTGGGTCCCCGCAAATCAAAGGCAAAGGAGCCCCAAGAACCTTTCCCCTTCTCTGGGCTGCTAAACGGAAGGACCAAGTAGGTGTGACGATGGCAGCATGTCTGTCAGTGCGAACACTGAATTTTGGATTCCGTCCTGTGGGAACTTGTTTCAGTGCTTTCGGTGAAAGAGATTTATTTATTTATTATTTATTTGAAACATTTTAATGCCAACCTTCAGCAAAAAAGGCTCCCAGAGTGGCTTACATATAATCAATTAACAAGACAGTCCCTGCCCGCAGGCTTACAATCTAAAAAGACACGACACACAAGGAAAAAGGAATGGGGAGAAATGGGAAGAAGGGGGGAAATTAATGAATACTCCTGGCAGGGCTGGTGGAATGGCCCTGCGCTCCCTCTCATCTCCCTCCTCTCAGCCCACTGGAATGGCTGCTGGTGGTGACAGTTGAGGGGGAAGGAGCCGTCATGAGGGAGGCCTTTCGGTATGCACCCAAGTGTAGTCTCTTGGAAAAACAGTCCTCTTTTAGGTTCCTAAATAGTGCCAAGGAAATAAATAATGACAAAAGCGGAAATATATATATATATATATATATATATAGTTTGCAGCAATGTAACTTCTGAATTAGCTCCTGCTCAATAAGAGCATCAAAGATGCATGTGTGTTGAGCGGTTTTTTTGTTTTCTGTTTTACAACCAAAGCCTCAGTGGCTCAGTGGAGATGAAAGTTAGAATATAAACATACAATTCTTCTGCCTAGTGATCTGCAGTTTTTAGTTTTGAAAGGCTTTTTCTCCTGCCCAATTTAATTCTGAGCAGCTTGTTAACTTACATCCACTTGCAAAAAAAAAAAAAGGGAGACGTGGTAGTAATGCTTAAACAGTGATTACACATCTGTTTCACAATAAATGTAGCACAGGGCCTTGAGCTGATATATGAACTAGACCAGTGCTTTTTTTCTGGAGGAAAGGGTACCGGAACTCTTGGATTACATTTCCTCGGGAGTAGATGACGATTAAATTGTAATGCAATTAATAGAAGAAAAGGTGCTGGAACTCAGTTCCGGTCTCCTGGCAGCACCTTCTCCCACCATATAGCAAGAAAGCACACTGGTTAGGTTAGGTTTGGGACTAGCAGTCGGTCCCTGGTCCCTTTGGCACGATATAGCACAGAAGTCGTCAGGAAGGTGAAAAAAACATGGAGAAGAAATTCAGTCAGCATGGACCATACCGCTGGTGAAATAAAAAGGTCTTAATGATGCATCTACAGGTTATAAGAGAGGGAGCCAACTGAGCCTCTTGGGAGGATGTTCCACAGTCTAGGTGCCACAACGGAAATGGCCTGTTCTTGTTTCCCCATGAACCGGCGCCTCTGAAAGTAGTGGAACAAGAATGGGACATCACAGTGGGCATGCAGATGGACTGGGAGGAGGCGTTCAGAAAAAAAGCCCTGAACTAGACATTGGAAAACACCTCCCCCCACCCCCGGCTAAGTAGTTCCTTCTATTGTTTGGTGGTGGTTGCACAAATGTTCCTGTGCCCATTTTCTGTTCTGCTACTGAGCCGCTCCCAAGCAAAGGGAAGGAGCCCTAGATTAGGTCTGGAAGCACACATTAAAATGGAAGGTGGTGTTTCAGTGAATTACGGTAATCAAATTCAAACACATATTGGTTCTTATACGGATGATTATTCCAACCACCAATTTCCCCATTTTTTTTCAGAACTTGAAAACCTGACTCAAATTAGGTTGAATACAGGCCTGTGGCTTATGCTGGCTCAGCTTGTCTGAGCGTGGAAAGCTAAGCAGGGTCAAGCCTGGTTGTTACTTGGATGGGAGACCCCTCCTCTAGTTTCCTGCATTGAGCAGGGGGTTGGACTCGATAGCCTTGTAGGCTCCTTCCAACTCTATAATCTATGAATCTATGAAACTGGGCAATGTCAATAATCCTATCATTATATATATGAATTTTAAAGGTTTACAGTTCCATTTCTAGACAATCACATCATGCCTTAACTATAAAACCCATGGTCTATGTCACAAGGGCAGCAAACTGTCATGGCAGCAAGTCACAACGTTTTCATAGGGATTACAGCATCTCTTGCATCCATATAAAACTTCAGGTCACCTTTTAATGATCCAGGTTTTTTTGTGCTCTTTGTAACCTTTGTTTATGGCACATTTGTGTCTAGGTTTCCTTCTGCCACAGAAGTTGAACCCTTAAACCAGGTGTTGCACCAGAGCTGGTTTTCAGCATCAGTTTATACTGGCCAGGGCAGTTCTTTTGTATCAGGCTCCTGGACGGATGCAGCCAGGCTCCTGGATGTGAGCAGTATATTGGCCGTCTAGGCTTTGCTTACTCCCCTATTATTATTATTATTATTATTATTATTATTATTTACATTTATTAATCGCCCATCTGGCCAGCAACTGGATATTAAGTAATATCCATCCAACTGTATTGAAGGTGGGGCAATTGGTGCCCTGTGCTTATGGGCTTTCTGTTCATTCGGCACATACCTTGCTTCTCCCTTGGCCAGGTTAAATAGATGGGTCTTGTTTGGAATCAGGGCCGTCCGTCCACGCAGAGATGTGTGAGAAATTCATTTCGGTTCACTTTTTAAATCAGGATTTAACCAGTTTGCACCTTCCAGATGAAACAGACTCAGACACAATCTGCAGTTGAAGTCCGTACATTCCCGAGCTTGCAATGTGATTCACAGAACAACAACAAAGAAGTGTTTGACAGCCCACATACATTTGAGAAATGCACATGAAAAAAAGGAGTACTTTTGAGAAATGTACACAAATACCCTTTAATAAATGGGAGAACAAAGTGTACATTTCAAAGATGCAAAACAACAATTTGGAAAAATACACATGAAAATACACACGGATTTTCATGTGAAAAGAAAAAACACAAAGCTCACAACCTGATACAGACTCGAGTCAGAATGAGCTTTGAGATGGAATTTGAAGAACTTTGGCAAGCTCGAATTTTGCTGATTTGCACATCCCTACGGGCTCCAGATGAGCCTGAGGCTTCATGCCCTGTGTGGGAATTGTCTGTGCCAAGGTTATGGCAGGCCAGTAAGTCTGTAGGTTGTTTTGTTTTAGTGCTTGCTTTGTTTCCCCTATTGCCTTTTTGTTGTGTATTGTTTTATTTGTAATAAATGCTGTTTTGTAATCTAAAGCTTTGAGGCTTATTCCTGGCCAAACTCTAAGGAGGGGGGGGAGTACTAGATACCCCAGAAACATCACACCAGGGGTGAGGAACACATGGCCCATGGGCCTTATGCAATGCCCCATCCACTTCTGTGGCCACTGCTGCCCCCCGCTGTGCCACTGATTTTAGCAACGCGTTGGCAACAAAAAGAAAAGAAAAGAAGAAAAGACATATTGCAACAATGCCCTCCAAATTTCAGCAGCAAACTGCCAGCCTTTTTGCCACTGATGCACCACTGAATTTGGTGCAGGGACTGTCTTGTTCAACTGATCATTTGTAAATAAGCCGCTCTGGGAGACTTTTGGCTGAGGAGCGGCATAAAAATACTTCAAAGAAATTTATATCCCACCTTTCCACCGAAAATGGCACCCAAGGCACCTATCAATCAGAAAAATACAGACTAAAAACAAAATCTTAATTAAAACATAACATAAAAACAAATCCATGAAAGCACAATTATAGATGACTCCTATTCTAAGAAAAATGCAGTGAAATGTGTTTCACAGCATTCTGCTGTATACAAGAGTGATTGTTGTTGTTGTTGTTGTATACCTTTGTTTACAAGGGTAGACAAACATTTTGTGCTGCCACAATTTCACATAGCATTACTTAGGGTGATAGGGACAAAACCCCATTGAGACCTATCTAGATTTTGCTTTATAATTTGAGGGTGGTCAGCTGCTTGAGGCCTTGAGCATAATTTTCTCTTTTAAGAAGAAGGTGGGATAACCAGGGACGTAGACCATCTCTATTGTTCGAAGATAACCTTTCCACTTTCTACTACCAATTTTCCTGTTTTACCACTCAGCTGGTTTTGTAAGGAGCTAAATAATCATGCAGCCTGCTGCAGGGTTTGCATTTGCTACAAGAGCAGCTCTTTGCTGCCCCCTACTGTTTGCTATAACATTTGAGTGTTTTTTTTTGACGATTCCAATACAAAGGCTTGGGTGAAGTAGGCGAGATTTTCCAAAATTGAATTTCACTCTTATCAATAAATACAGCAAGAAAAAATCAATTAGGGAAAATATTTCTAAAGTGTAATGACTACATAGCACTTGTCTTAAATAACCATTGTTCAAAGAGAAACAAAGCCGAGCATACATTGAAGCTGCAATCCTGTTGGAAATTCCGGGGGGGGGGGGGAGGAGAGAATATTTAGGCTGAACTGAAATTATTTGTCTTGTTTTGTGTTCATTTTCTTGAGTATCAAAATATGCCTCCTATGTTCAATGATTTTTTCATGCTCATTATGGACATATCCACGTTGTTTCAAAGCTGTTCTTCTCCGCATCATTTTCCCTCTTTCAGTTTGCCCTCACTGTCTGCAGCCTCAGTTTGCCCACACTACATTAATCTAATTGGCTGTGCCATCTTGACTTTGTCAATGCCACCATAATGCTAAATCCAATGGAATGGCTTCATGGATGCCTGCAGTCAAAATCATGTGGGTTGTTGCCGTAGCCAATCAGACTGTGGGCAAATCTTGCCAGGGTCAGTGAGGGTAAAAAGAAAGAAGGAAAATGGCTTCTACAAGCAGCAGCCAAGGGGAACTGAATGGCACTGAGCAGCACTGAAACGACACAAATGTTGATTGAGGCGCGGTGGGGGTGGCAGCTTGGCAACGTGATTGGCTGCCATTAATGTATTATTTTTGCATCGCATGCTGGAATAAGTAAAGATTCACCTCACTTCCATGATATATTTGAAATACCAAAACTATGCAACAAAAGAAACTGAAAGGGAGGGACAAAGAGAGTCATATAATATGCAAGTTGAAAATGTTCTGCATTCTGCCTTGCTCTTGTTTTTGGGCTGAAGATACTGTTGTTAAAAACAACTGGATAGTTGTGCACTATTTATTCGGGACCATTCATAAACAACATAGTATCTGGTGACTGTATTGAATGGTGTTACCTGGTTCAGAAATGAATGGTGTGCTCAACTCAAGCACAAAAAGCAGGATATAGAAAACGTAATCGTAGTCGAAGGTAATTTTAGACATATTCACCTCCATTTATAGACCAATATTTTACATCACTGTATCACAAATGTTCACATTTAATGGTGGCAAAGGGCCAAGGTATAGAAAAGAAGGGTATACTACCTAAAGAGCTCCCATAATCTTGTTTTACTGCCAAAATAAGCAGCCTCTTTCAATCGAAAATTGAAACTGGGTAAATAAAACAGCTGAGATTTTTCTTCTTTTAAATAAGATACCTATAAAACATATGCAGCACTATATATACATGTACAGCAAGAAGCCCCAGAAAAAGTAAACACAATCCCTGGGGGAATAAAAAGTAAAATATGGCTATTGCATTACATCATCCTAGCTTGGCCTTCTCTGATCAAGAATGAGACTAAAAACACCCTCAGGCTACACATCAGCTCTGTAATGGATTTCATCCCCCCCCCCCCAATTAAAATAGCTAAAATTATTTTTAATTAAAAACATTAATTGTTATTTCACACTTAACCATGAACGGCAGACATGAAAGCAATTATTAGTCAAAAGGCAGCCTTACAGGTATTTTGCACACCAGTAAGCCAAGTGGAAAATGATACCTAATAGCTCAACAACAACAAAAAGGCAGGGAAGAGCAGACCAGAAGAAATAACAAGCATTAACTATTAATGCTGAGTGGCATCAATCATTGCAACAGACTCAAATTAAAAGCTGAGCAGGCTTTATAAAATTGACTATTTTCCTAGAAGTACCCTATACAAGTAAAAGAGTGTGATTTCTGAGGGAGACCATGTGAAGACAAGCAAAATTATCAGAAGTTTAGATCATCATCCCCAAGGAAAGTCTTACGATGATCAATGGGTAAAAAGGGTCATTTCACATGTGCATTTGGCAAACCCAGGTTTGTTTTCAGGTTACACTCAACTGGGGATGTGCATACAAGCAAACTTCAAACTTAACCGTGTTCTCCGGATTCCACCTTGAAGCTTGTTCTGTCTCAATCTGTATCAGATGCTGGTCTTGGTTTGTTTTTCTTTTCATGTGAAAATGTGTGCATATTTCCATGCATATTTTTCCAAATGTATGTATCAGTTGTGCACATACGTGTGCATTTTTCTTCCGCTGATTAAAGCATGTTTGTACACCTTTTCCAAAAGTACACATTTTTTCATGCACATTATTTAAATGTACACCTAAATTTAGTTGTGGGTGATCCACCCACCACCCGACTCACTGGACGCTCAGCGAGCGTTGCTACCATGCCCACCGAGCTGGGCCAAAAGCGGGCTCCAGCCGAGTCGCTCAGCAAACTTCCAGGTTCCCAGCCGAGCGCTTTTTACATAGAAAAGGGCATAAGATATGTTAAAAGTGGCTACAATTTGTGTAACTTGTGCTGAGCCCCATCACCAAAATAGGTTCAGCACCATGAATAGCTCCTTTAAAGTTCAGACTGGAGCCTGGAGTGGATAAACAGTCCCACTGACACTGGAGTGACCAGCCTCCACTTCATCTTGATAAAAACCTCCTGGGCTGTGCTTAGTTATTTAATCTGGTCAACAAAACATCACATTCTTGGCACTCAGGCCATGCCATATCCATGCTCTTTTAACCTGCCTTCACCCCACACTACCTTCTTTTACAACACCTACCTTCCTGCTCTGCTTGCTTGGATTCTACTGGGTGTAAAGATAACCTGGAACAGATATGCATTAGGGTTGCCTACCCACCCTTTTGACACCAGAACAGCCTGACCTCAATGGCAACCTTTTCTCCTCTAGAGCAAGATCCTGTTGCTAACAGCTTCTTTATATTAATGTAGTACCACAAAGTTTTAAATATATGTGTGCAGTGCCAAAGATGCATGGTCTAATGCAAGCAACCTTTGCTATGATGATCAGATCTATCATGCTGGTTTATGGCTTTACTCAGATCCAGGCTCTCTGCAGATTTTTTGGGAACACCCCTAATGTATTATCTATATTTTACTACTTCTGGCAGCTATTCCCGAATCCCTAACACAGAGAAAAGAAAGGCAATATTACTTGAACATTATATCTGGAACATTTTGCAAAATTTGTCAAATTTATTATTTAATATATTTGTGAATTATTAGTCCCCACTCTGTAAAAAGGGCAAATCATGGAGAAAAAAAGCACTGAATAATTTATCCCAGAAGGTTGCAAGATTCATCTAATAAATTATTTCATACCTATATATCTGTCATGTCTGGGTCTATGAGAGTATAGTGGATTGCATTAATGTTATTGTGCTATCCCAGCATTCAAACAGAATGGTATTTTTTAATCTAATATAAAATGAAAATTTTGGAATCTTTTGGTCTGCTTCCAAGTGAAAATAAATGCACTGAGAAGATTAAATCAGGCTTGGAATGGTACATATTGGTGGTATAATTTATAATAACCACTGTAGAATGATTGCAAAGCATTTACAGTGCAACGCTAAACATCACTCCCTTTCTCAGCATTCATACCCGCCCATACAATAAATCAATCAGATAAATAGCCTTCACTCAGAAAATGGAACCATCTCAGAACATTCAACTCACAGAGGCAGGCTTGATTGAAAACATTTCTTCACAATTCCACAAAATAACGGTTTAAATTCTGTTTGTGCATCGTTCTTGCTAAATCCTGATGGCTGGAGGATCAGGCCAGTGGGAAGACTCCCTTTGATGTAGTGGGATATTGTTTGGAACCTTTGAATCATTACAAAACCACAATTGCTGCTGTTGTTGTCATTGCTACTATTGATATAAGATGATAGATAGATAGATAGGATAGGTATAGATCAGGAGGCTGGTGACTCCTATTTTGGTGGGGCTCCAGTCCTTTTCCATTGAAGGTTTTGCAGGTTTTATTTGGAGCTTCAAAGGAGCTATCCGTGGTGCTGACCTCCATCCCCAAAATAGGTTCGCCACCACTGTGCACCATGGATAGCTCTTATGAAGCTCCAAATAAAACCTGCAAAACCTGCAATGGAAAAGGAGGCCCACGCCCACCGAAATAGGAGTTACCAGCCTCCCCTGGTATAGATAGATACATAGATGGGGCACAGAAGTGCCCCCTTACTGAACGTGAATCTCAAAAAAGAAAAAGAGAAAAGGTTGCTTATAGAAATGACACCCGTTGAGTGAATAACTTGATCCTTGGCATCCTTAATTTACATAATGAGGTCTACAATTGTGCAAAATTTCAAAGTGATCCAATAAAAATTGCCAGCAAGCTAAAAAGTACTGAAAATTGACACATTTACCCTTCTTATTCCAAAGTTCATTTCTTTCAAATTTTGGCCAAAACTAGGGTTGGGAGTTGAGCCCGGCGCTCGGCTTGTGGGTCGCTCAGCGAGCGCCCCCACCAGGCAAGCCGAGCTGAGCCTCTGGCGAGCGCCAGCTGAGGCACTCACTGGGCTTACAGGGCCCCAGCACTATGTTTTTTACATAAAAAACAGTGTAAACTACGTTAAAAGGGCCGTGATTGGCGTAACCAGCACTACGTTTTTTATGTTAAAAGCAGCGTAAAATATGTTAGAACAACCGCGATTTGCGTGGCGTATGCAAACTATGCAAATTGTGGTTGTTCTAACATATTTTATACTGTTTTTAACGTAAAAAAAATCCGTAGCGCCGGTTATGCAAATCGTGGCTGTTATAATGTAGTTAATGAGTAAACATCTGTCTCCTTCTCTCCTCATGACACTCCCTCCAGTTCACAGTGTTGATTCAATTATTTCACTGCTGATCAAACCGTACAAGAACACTGACAATGGTAGCTACAGGTTATATGCCTCACCATCTCCTTCACCCTGCATCAAACGATACAAGAGTGATTTCCCCATGATCAGATCATAAAGATTGAAACACATTGTTGGGTCAGATGTCTTCTCTCTCTCTCTCTCTCTCTCTCTCTCTCTCTCTCTCTCTCTCATCTGTAAAAATTAGCAAATGGGCCATCAGTATGAGAGCCTTATAGTTCTTTTTCTGCCATAAAATCTCCTCCTCAAACTTTGATCTTTCTGCCTGCTCTGTCTCTCTTGGTGCCTTCAGTTAATGTACACTCAGGCCCCATGAGAGCAACGTCTCAGTGGGCCTGGCTAGGCAAGGGGTCACAGCCCTTCAGGCTTTCAATAGCAAGGTAGCTGATTGCTAAGGGAGAATCTGACATCAGTGTGTTTCAACTTTTTGTGGCAAGTGTCCTCTTTGTTATGCTTATTCTGTGGGCAGGGCCAAGAACAGTCTTAGGGTGGCCATGTGTCCTCTTTTACAGAGGACAGTCCTCTGTTTGAAGGGTTTGTCTAATTCTGGTTTAAAGATAAAGAACCATAAGGACTGTTGCCCATCCACACTTGGCACCTGGACAGCAGGCTGAACAGGTAGGCACACACAGGTCACTTAGTCACTGTTGTCCACACTATGGTGAGATGTACTGTATTTCCATTTCCATTATAATAATTATTTATATTTGTATCTATACATACAAACTAGCATATGCATTTTTTTATGCAAATCACTGTCCTCTTTTGTCCTCTTTCTTTCTTTCTTTCTTTCTTCTTTTCTTTACCTTTCTTTCTTTCTTTCTTTCTTTTGGTGATGCATTTCCTCTTTTTTGGCAATTCATAAGTGGCCAGCCTACAGTCCCTACTCCACTGGTTCAATTCTGGATGTCTTGTGTGTATAAAAATTTCAAGCTGCCTGACAGTTCAGGCTCAAAAAGCAAGGAGACCGCCTGGGGTGAAAGAGAATTATTATTCACAAAGGCACAAGTCTTTTTCCCAAAGGGAGGATGGTTGTTCAGAACCTTGTAAATGCCGAAGCATTCAGTCATGCAGATGTAAGGGGAGGGGGGAGAGAAAAGAAATAGATGATGCTATATATGGAGCAAAAAATGATCCTAACCTTATATTAAAGCTATATGTTTTTGCTAGTTTTTGTTGATGCCAAGATCAGCAAATACACACCCACTTAATATCTTAAGAAGGGCTTTCGTTCCCAGGAAGCATGGAATACCTTTGCAGTGATGCTGTGTAAGACAAAGAGAGATAAACACTGTAGGCCTAGGAGAAGGATGCTCAGACTCAGCACAGAGCAGGCAATCTTTGCTGATATGTGACACTTTTAATTCTGTTTAATCAATAGATTGTAACAGGAAGATTTCCCAGCTCACAAGCCAATCTTTGGTTCCCTCTCCGGCATGATCACATCTGGTTCTGCAGCAATTTAATTTCCTCGTTTCTTGCCATTTCATGTAATCCTTTCTTCAACTAATCCAATTGCGGTGCTCTGTAAAATAAATTTTTTTTAAAAAAAAATGGTGCCAGTCTGCTGAAGGCATCCCCATGGCAAACAAAAATAAAGAACAGACCTAGTGTTTGGTAATAATAATCTATACAGGCATATGAAAGTCAGTTAAAATCAATGAAAGGGATAAAACATACACTAGGCTCCATTTCCCCTCCACCACCAGCCCTGCTTGACTCCTGCTATTGGAAAAGTTAAATATCTTAGTAATATTTGCAAAGCATGCCCAGGTTGAGGTGAGTTTCCCAAGGAAGGGAGTTGTATAGTTGTGGAGTAGCTTCTCTATGTGTAGTTACTAGCTCTGGATTTACTGCAGTAGGCAGAGGGTTGGACTAGATCAACTAATGGGTGGGGAACCTCCAGCCCAGGGGTCTTCAAACTACGGCCCGCGGGACACACCCGGCCCGGCGGGCCCTTTCATCCGGCCCTCCTCCATCGGAGGAGATGCTGGCCGTGACGCTGCCGGCCGCCCTGCAGGGCTCCGGGAGAGCGCGCCTCCTCCAGCAACTCTATATTGAGCCAGCTATTGGCCGGCTCGGTGAAGGCAGGGCGGGCTCCCTGGGCGCGCTGCGGCCGGCCGCCCGCTCTGTCTCGCGCTCTCTCGGGCGGCGGAGCAGCGGCGGGATGCGGTGGCTGTTGGGGCCGGGCCGGGCAGTGCACGCGCGTCGGACTGGCCGTGGCGCTGGTGCTGCAGGGGGCGCGCAGCTGAGCTGCCTCCGCGCGCCGCTTCAAGTTCGATCTGCAGGAGATCGCGTGCCTCGCCAAGCACCACGCCGGTGCGTCCCCCGCGGGCCTCCGTAGGGCAGGCAGGCGGGCTGGGGCAGGCAGGCGGGCTGGGGCAGGCAGGGGCGAAAGGAGGCGATCGGGTGGGTGGGCGGCAGGCGGGCGGGCGGGGTCCTGTGGGCCCTCCGGTGCAAGGCGGCCTCCCCCGGGAGGCGCCCTACCTGCCACCCTTGCACCCGCTTGGGCGCTCTTGGCGGTGGGCCCCCGCTGCGGCCTGGGAGTTGCCCCACCGTGCTTGCCCGCCCTGCCTGGAGCCTTAGGAAGGGCCTAGGGAAGAGTGGGGCTGCTGGCCATTCCGTCGCCGCCTCTGGAGTCCAGGCATTCCACAGGGAAAGGACGGGGCGTGCCGTCGTTCCTCTGCGGGGCAGTAAAAATAAATAAATATTTGCAGGCTAATAGCTTGGGGGGGGGGGTCTTTACAAGGCCATTTTGACTTTTTGTTGTAAGACGCCTTCAGCTTTTCAAATGGAAAGGTGGGATACAAATGCTGCTTTATTGGTTATGCCCAGATTCAGCTCTTCCCCCAAGGAGCTGCACAACAGCCCTGCGGGGTGCGGTGGGCTGAGAGTCAGTGACTGGGCCGGGGTCACCCAGGGAGCTTCGTGGCTGGGTCGGGACTGGAGCAGTGACAAATATGGAACCAGACATTGACCATCTCATTAGCCAAAAGCAGCCCCATACTTCCCATTAAAATACTAATAAGCTTATGTTGATTAAAATTGTTCTTCATTTTAAAAATATTGTATTGTTTTTTCCTGGTTTTTTTGCACTACAAATAAATATGTTCAGTATGCAAATCAAGCCTTTCTATGCCTTTTTAAAATTTAATGTATTTCAATTTTAGACAGCAAATTAATTTATAATTAATTTATTATTAATTTATAATAACTTTCCATTTAATCAAGTAAAAAAAAAGGACCCGGGTCCTTTTTTTTTACTTGAGCCATTCATTCATATTTTTTTCAAACTATAGTCCGGCCCCCCAACAGTCTGAGGGACAATGAACTGGCCCCCCGCTTAAAAAGTTTGAGGACCCCTGCTCCAGCCCATGGGTTGAATTAGACCCATGGAGACTTGGCTCCCTCTATAGGGCCTGCCCACTTCCCTCCCCAAGCCCTGCCCCAACCCAGCCCCAACCTCTGGCCTGGAGGCTACCGGAGGTTGGGAGGCAGGCAGGGAGAGGAATCCCCTTGTTATCTGCAATCTGTGATTGGAGATAACCAGGAGATTCCCCTGCACGCCACTCCTGCTCCCAACTGATTCCACTAGGTGCCATCCTAGTGTCCTTTGCCTCCTTCATGTGCCACTTGCCATCCCGACTGGGGCAGAGAGTGATGCATGAAAAAATGGACTCGCCCTGGAGAAAGTGGCAGCTCAATGCAAGCCTAGCTAAGCCTATCAGTAGTAGCATCCACCTATCTCCATTTACATTTATGCTTATTTGGTGGTTTCACACTATTCAAGTCCACTTTCGTCTCTGTTGTTGTTCACTTCAAAAGATAATGTAATACAAGTTTTGAGTAGCAGGAATTTTGATGAACCAAAGATTTTTGTACTGATTTCCACCTCTGGAAAATGCAAGGCCAATGGGGGGAAATGTATTCCTCTACTGGAAGATGATGTATTTTCCCATTCATGTGCAATGCACCACGGATTATATAATTTATCAGACTACAAATTATTGACAAATTGAAAACAATCAAAGACCTGGTCCAAATGATATCCATGTAAGAGTTCTTTCAGAACTCAAATGTAAAATTGCTGATCTTCTAAGAAAAACATGTAACATGTCCCTAAGATCGGCCTCTATACCATAGGACTGGGAAGTGGCCATTGTAACACCATTTTTTAAAAAGGGGAATTGGGTGGGGGCGGATTCAGGAAATTACAGGCTGGTTGGCCTATGCCTGTTCTTGGTAAGTTTGTGGAAAGTATGATTAAAGATAAAATCATCAATCATATAGAACAGAGTTGCACAACCTGCAGCCCAGGGGCTGCAGGCACTCTCCCCCATGGCCTTTACTGCAGCTCCCCACAGATGCCCCAATCCTCCCCACCACTGAAGCACCCCCAATTTCCCCACTGAAAGTACTCTCTACTGTCTCCCAACAGAGATCTTTATAGACATTGCTCCTTTTCTGCCACTGCTAACAGCAACGAAAGAGCAATTTGTATCAGGATTGCTGGGATCTCTCTCTCTTTCTCTCTGTGCATACATGTATATGTGTGCATGTGCACCCCCATGCCCCAATCCAGCATCACATGTGGCTCTCAGGGTGGAAAAACTTGTACAGCCATGATTTAGAAGGATAGGTCTTGCTGAAGAAGAGTCAGCATGGCTTCTGTAAAGGTAAGTTCTGTCTCGGTAACCTTTTATTATTCTTTGAGAGTGTCAGCTAGCATGTAAGGGATGATCTGGTACACATTGTTTACTTGGACTTTTAAAAGGTGTTTGACAAAGTCCAACACCCAAAAACCTGAACAAATTTAGAAGTCACAACAGAAGGAGGGATGCATGAGGAATCCGTTTGGGGGGTGGAAATCCATCAGATTTGTTTGGTTCGATCCCCCCCCCCCGATTCCAGTTCACTGCCCACATGCTGGCACCGACTTGCTGCAGCGCAAGTCGAGCCAGCTTGCGGAGTTCCGCCTGTAACACAGACTGCAATTTGTGTATTTTTTTCAAACCACCAATAGAAATTTTGCAAACCAGTGCTGGGAAAGCAAGTGGCTTTAATACAACTAGCACGATTTGTGCAAATGGTGCCAAGCCATGTGTTTTTCAGCTGCCAGTTTGCACAAAAGAGGCTGTGCCATTTTAAATGGCACCCTTTTCCTGCAAATTGTGCCAAGCCACATGTTTTTCGGGTGCCATTTTGAACAAGAAATGTCATGCCGTTTTGCACAAAAAAGGTTTTTTTTGAAGAATGGCATGGCCTTTGTTGTGCAAAATGGCACCCAATTTGGGCAAATCTACATGGCTTTTTGGGTGTCGTTTTTGTGCAAGACGGCACCCCAAAAACATGTAGTTTGGAGCTCTTTACACAAATCCTGCTAGTCGCATTAAAGCTACATGCTTTCCTGGCACTGGTTTATGAAGATTCTATTGGCGGTTTGAAAAAAAATGCACAAATTGCAGTCCGTCTTACAGATGGAATGCATGGAGGTCCATGAAAAAACGTCAACTCGGCCCACCTCCAATCATCAAGCTCAAATGAGCCAGATTTCCCTGTTTCAGTAGATCCCTAGGCATAAGTGGAGATCTCTAATGCATAAGCCTCTTATGAACTGGTAACTTGTTAAAGAACAGAAAGCAGAGAGTAGGAATAAAATGACAGTTCTAACAATGGATGTAAACAGTAGGGTCACCTGTGACCCGAGCATCTGTATTGGCAACTGCGCTTTCCAACTTGTTCATAAATTATCTGGAGTGAACAGTGAGGTAGCCAAATTTGCTGATGATTTAGGGTGTTTAAAACTAAAAGGGATTGCAATAAGCTTCAAAAGGAAATCTACAAACTGGGAGAATGGGAATTAAAATGGGAAATGTGATTCAATGCAAGCAAATGCAAAGTGATACACATTGAGACAAAAAATCCTAACTTTACATATACACTGATGGGGTCTGAGTGGGCAGTGACTGACCAGGAAAGGGTCTATGTGGTGCATAGTTCAATCAAAATGTTGACCCAGTGTGCAGCTGCTGTGAAAAAGGCAAATTCCGTGTTGGGGATCAGTAGGAAAAGAATTGGAAATACAACTGCTAATATTATAATGCCTTTCTAGAAATCTATGGTGAGAGTGCTGTGTACAGTTCTGGTCATCACAATTCAAAAATGATATTGTAGTGCTGGTCAGGGTAAACCAAAATGGTCAAAGGGCTGCCAAAGCAACTCCCCTATAATGAAAGGTTATAACATTTTGGGCTTTTTAGATTAGGACATGATAGAGGTATATACTATTATGCATGTTGTGGAGAAAGTGGATAAGGATACATTTTTCTCCCTCTCTCCTAATACTAGAACCCGAGGTCATCCCATGAAGCGAAATGGTGGGACATAAAAGGAAGTACTTCTTTATACAACACATAGTTAAACTACGGAATTTGCTAACACACGATATAGTGATTACGGGAAAGGTGCATTCTTTCTTTCTGAAATTTCTTACCTGATTTTCATTATAAAATAATCCCAAAGTTGGGTAGGAGCAATAAAACACAGTGTATGGATCACCATGGCTAGGCTATTGGTGAAAATGACATTCAAAAATGCATTCTATTAGCAAGCTTTCTTGCAAAAATGTGTATATAATGCAACATTGCCAACAAAAATGCATGTATCAGGAGAAACGTGAACAAAATGCACACAAATTTTCATGCATTTTTTTAAAATGCAAAGTTCAGGATGAACTGAACTTAAAACTGGAAAAATGAGAAGCAGAAAGAAATCAAAATTAACAAATTTGTCCATCTCCAGCTTGGACAACTTTAAAAGGGGATAGTAACAATATTCACAATCTGGCCACTGTTGGAGAAATGATAAGGGCAACTACTAAGATCCATTAAGGCACTATTTCTGAATCATTTTATTTAGATCAAATGTCTGGAGGAAGAATTCTGTACTATTCCTGGATAGGTTATGTTCTGTAATCACTGCACAAGTACAGACACAGACCAGACCTATGATACTGACCTTGACTGAAGAATATTAAAGACAGTAATTATGATGCAAACATTACAAGTTTTAGTTACATCTTGTTTAGACTACTGTCACAGGCGCTATGTGGGGCTGCCTTTGAAGAGCTCTCGGAGCTCTCAGCAGGTTCAGAACGCAGCAGCCAAGCTATTAATAGGAGCTGATTATCAGGAGCATGTGAATCCCTTGTTACACAGAAAAACTAGTTCCATATAATTTTTGAGCCTAATTCAAATGCTGTTGTGGACTAGATGTGTGCATTCACTTTAGACAAATACTGAATCCAGAATGGAAGCTTTGGAGGGATCTGGGATTGTCCAAAGTGAAACAAAGATCCTCCAAAGTGTCCCAAAGTAAATCTGGGTCCTCCTGAATCTTTGGGAGGGATCTGTGGGCAATTCTGAGATTACCCCTACGGCTACATCATGGCTGGCATGGGAGATTGGCTGCTGTAGCCCTCCTTGGAAGAAGACAGTCACATTGGGACTAAGCGTGTGGATGCATGAATGATGTTAACCATGTTGATGCTGGGGGGTGGGGGCAGGGCTCAAGGAGCTGTATAGATCCACTCAACGCCCGCCCCGCCCCCCGGATAGGAGGCATGCATGGGGAAATCAGCAAAGCTTGAACTCACCGACGTTCTCTAAATTCCATGTCAAGGCTCATTCCAACTTATGTCTGCATCATATTGTGAGCTTTGTTTTGTTTTTGTTTTTTTCTGCATGAAAATCCATGTATATTTTCATGTGTATTTTTCCAAATGTACACATCTGTGATTCGTAGCTCTAGCTTCAAACCAGGAGGCAACTTTACCAGCATTCTCCTTTTCATACCATGACAATGCACATTTTGAGAAGATTTGTGTATTTGGGGGGGATTTGCATATTTTTGCAAAGTGTGAATTTGCTCGAGCGTGAATTTGCACAAACGCATATGAATGCATTTGTGCAAAATCCAGTTCCATCTATGAGCAGATGATGGAACATAAGGTGCCTGATAATCCCTGCCTTTTATTCAATTTATTCCTGTAGGCATGATCATGCTATGACTTAAGTGGGTTTAACATGCAAAGGGGAGGTGTGTGCTTCACAACTGAAGTAATATGCATGGCTGTCTAAAAGCCCCCCCATAAGATTATTAAGTCCAGGGGCTACAATGGCCAAGCAGCGCCACTGCAAAAGACTACTCTAACACTGTGTTTTCGTGTGTATTTGTGTGTTGCATGACACAGTCACGCAACACACACAACAAAGGACGCCACAAATTATCCAGAAAAGGGGGGAGGGAATCCATTTTTAAAACACCCCACACTTTAAAGGTTCATCTTGCACTATACAGTGTGCACAGGCTCTACACCAGTGTTCTCCAACCTTGGGTCCCCAGATGTTTTTGGCCTATAACTCCCAGCATGCCCCAGCCAGCATGCTGGGAGTTGTAGGCCAAAAACATCTGGGGACCCAAGGTTGGAGAACACTGCTCTACAGAGTACACACTGTAAATGTCAGCATGGTCGACCACACTTACAGCACATGACAGAAGGAGCTTCCAAATGGATAGGTCCTAGTGCTACCAATCAAAAGACAGCAGGCAGCTATTCCATCTTTCCCTCCTTTATAGCTTTTTTTGTGTGGTAAGAAGCAGTGGGAAAACATGGTAGGGCATGCGAGTGGAAGATGACAACATCTGGACTCCCTGTAAAATTCAGTGAATGAGGCAGGACAATTGCACAATCAAAACCTCATCTGGAAGCACCCATAGGCAAGAGAATAGAGGGGAATACTTGCTCCAAATGAGCCACAAAGGATGAACATGTGCAAGTACAGAACATATGCAGGAGCATTTCAGAGCTGGCCATAGTGCTAAATGGAGCTTAGCTCCATGTTTCATGGGCACAGTGTGAGCTTATAAAGCCACGGGACTCAATATTAGCTGACGTTCCCTGGAATTCACTCTCCTAGGAAGTAAGTTATTAGTTCACAATTAAAAAGAGATCTATCTGGTTTCACAAGATTGATTGCACACTTAATCAGCTCCCAGTTGCCTATACAGTATCACTGAAATGAAGAGATAATAAAGCCATGGTTCTTTTAAGAGAGCAACTGCATTGCAGATCAATTTCTTCAAAATCTTCATGTGCGCAGAAATCCAGTGGGATGAATATTTCATAAGGGGAACAACGCTGTTAAAATTAATAAAACCTCAGCCTGCCTAGTTATGAACTACAATGATTACTGAAGAAAATAATCCTGCTCATATTTTGTACCACCAAAGTTGGGCCCTGCAGGCATCCAAGGAGAAAGAAGAAAGCTTTTGAAGTGAGGTGTCACCAAGAGTAATAAGAGTTTCGGAGTCATGGAGTCCAGGGAGAAGAGCCTGTGACAACTGGGGGAGAGCTGAATCTTGTTCTTGCCTGGGGAAGATTGAGAAATTGAAGTTAATTAATTGTTACACACTTCTCTCTGTGTCAGGCCACTCTTAAGCTTCCTGAGCTGAAAATAGGAAGATGGAGTAGCAGCATTTAGGGTCACTCCACATTAATTTCTGGCAAATGTGCTGATCTGGTCTGTCAAAAAACTCCTGGCATCCTACAAGTTCCAAAAGGTTCCTTTAGTCTTTAGGAAAGAAGGCCAATTTCCTAGGGTTGGATTCACAACCGAGATGCATTTCTCGCCCGCCATCCACACTATCTCCATATCCAGCCCTTTGTGATAATCCTCATTTTACAGGCATCCTGTGTGACAGCTTCCCAGGGCATGGTCTGAAGGCACATGAGGCAGCCACCTTGCTGAAGCTAAGCAGGTCTGGGTGTGGTCAGTGCTTGGAGGGGAGGCCACCTAGAAGTGTATGTAGCCACCTTGAGTTCCATAATGGAAGAAAGATGGGATATAAATGTAATAATTAAAAAAACAGCAATAGCCAGGTGCATCCAGCCGTAGGGATGTGTGAGAAATTAGTTTTAGTTCATTTTTTTAAACTAGAATTTAGCCAATTCACACCTCCCAGGCCCAAAACCAGACCCAAATGCAATCTGTGGTCAAAGTCAAAGTACATTTCAGACCATGCAATGTGATTGGTGGGCAAAAATGAGTTCAAGAACATGCGTAAAATGCACATGAAAAATGTGTACTTTATACAAATGCACACAAACACGCTTTAATCAGTGGTAGAAGAATGCACACATTTTTTTAAAAATGCACACAACTGATGCATACATCCGGAAAAAATATGCATTAAAATATGCACACATTTTGATTTGAAAAGTAAAAAACAAAGCTCACAGTCACAATCTGATACCAACATGAGTCGGAATGAGCTTAAGAGGTGGAATTCGGAGAACCTCAACAAGCTTGAGTTTTGCTGATTTGCACAGAAGGTGTTTTATTTATTTATTTATTTATTTATTTTATTACATTTATACCCCGCCTTTTTTCCTGCAATGAACCCAAGGCGGCTTACATAATCCTCCTCCTCCTCTCCATTTTATCCTCACAACAACCCTGTGAGGTAGGTTAGGCTGAGAGTCAGTGACTGGCCCAAAGTCACCCAGTGAGTTTCGTGGCCGAGTGGGGACTAGAACCCGGATCTCCCGAGTCCCAGTCCAACACTCTAACCACTATGCCAGTATTTCACCAATGGGTCTCATGCTCACTCCTTCTCACACGTTCTGCTGCAATGCAAGCGTAGCAGTGGAAAGTGCAGGAACAGCCTCCCTGTTGAAGCACAAATGCTAAAATAATCACTCCCTCAACAAATAACTGGAGTCTCCATCTTAAACCATAGGGAGAAACAGCTGGTTTGCATCAAGGGTATCATAGTTGTGGAAGCTGGGCTGTTAACCACCAGAGGAATGTGGGGATACTATACCATAGGTTTCATGTTTGATATTTTATTGGCTTTTGTTTGTTTTGTGATGCTGCATGATTACTTTTTCTACATGTAATACATTTATGGAGAAACAGTCTAGCAAGATAGAAAATAAATATTACCATGTGAGCATTGTGGCCAATTTTGCAGTTCTGTCCTTGTTGCGCCTGGGGCAGGTTCCCGTACTGTCAGTCTACTTACAGTGCAATCCTATGCACATCTACTTGAGTTCCATGGGACTTATACCCAGATAAGTCTTTATAGGATTGCAGTCTTAGACTACTAGGGCCACAAGGCACATTGCTCTCTATCAGCTTCCCCACTGGCCTTTTCTCCCCTTGCTTCCTGTCATAGGGATGTACGGGAATTTCATTTCTGTTTGTTTAAGACCAGAACTTGCCCTATTCAATGTAGACACAAGCCCATTTGGCGGGCAAAGCTCATACATTCCCGAGTTTGTGATGCTCATTCGCAAAATAAGTACTTCAGAAGAACGCACGTAGTGGTTAGAGTGTTGGACTGGGACTCAGGAGATCCGGGTTCTAGTCCCTGCTCGGCCATGAAACTCACTGGGTGACTTTGGGCCAGTCACTGACTCTCAGCCTAACCTACCTCACAGGGTTGTTGTGAGGATAAAATGGAGAGGAGGAGGAAGAGGATTATGTAAGCCGCCTTGGGTTCCTTGCAGGAAAAAAGGCGGGGTATAAATATAATAAATAAATAAATAAATAAATAAATAAGATGCACATTTTGGGGGGCGGAATGTCAGTGGTGCCAGGGAGTAAGTATTTGGCTGCATACTTTTAAAAAAGGGCACCCAAATGTGTATTTTTCCCACTGAATGGGGAATAAAAAAGCTCATGAATGGGAATGAGGTTGAATGAGATTTGAGGTGGAACTCAGAGGACCTCAATGAGCTCAAAAGCACACTGATTTTCCCCTCCCCAGAAACTGATAATGTTTGCAAGTACTATTCATGGGCAGCCCCATCCTATGTGGGTGCCCATAACTCTCTGCACCCGGAGGATTATGGGCATCCGATTGAGGATGGGAAGAGCATGGTGGACAGGATTGCTACCCACATGCTCCCCTCACCCTCAAAAACATTGAGACAGCCGATTTCGCGAGGAGGAGAGGCTGAGGCACCTCCTGGATTTCCCAGAAGACAGCGGTGCCTCGCTGCTCCCCTCCCCCGGGATCCCCCCCCCATGTTGGAACTGAAGACGGTCTTCCGGTTTCAGTCCCCAGCTGATGCGGAAAGAACCGCACCAGCTGCAAGGTGGTGGGGAGGGCACTCCGCAGGCGGGCTCCCCACTGCAACCTCGGGAGGGATTTTCAAGGTTACAAGGGGGAGTCTGACCTATCCTATGACCCTCCAGGCAAGGTCGGAGGGCCATAGGATTGTGCCCTAAGAAAATTAGCAAGCAGATGCTAGTTCTGATCCAAAGTAGACAGACAGACAGACAGACAGACAGCCATTTATTTATTTTTTTGGAAATACCATATTTTATTTATTTATTTATTTATTTGTTATATTTATACCCCACCTTTTTTCCTGCAAGGAACCCAAGGCGGCTTACATAATCCTCCTCCTCTCCATTTTATCCTCACAACAACCCTGTGAGGTAGGTTAGGCTGAGAGTCAGTCACTGGCCCAAAGTCACCCAGTGAGTTTCATGGCTGAGCGGGGACTAGAACTCGGATCTCCCGAGTCCCAGTCCAACACTCTAGCCACTACGCCACACTACGCCATAGTGCTCTTTATGGCTTTTTACAAAGCAGCAACATATAATAGAGTACAAACATTTGTCAACAGGTCTTGGATGGAGCTGATCTGTAGTTTAGCATTATGTTCCGTTCCATATTCAGAAAGGGATGGGTAAGAGGCAACAGAAGGCTAAGGAGGTTATGGGCATGGGATGAATAAGTAAGAATGTAGAATTAGGTGTTTTGATTTTTTAAAAATGTTAACTAGATAATGTATTCATAATCTTCCCTGCTTATAACACACACACACAAATGAGTGCTCGCCTTTTGAAGCCCTCATCTGGCAGCCAGAGATAGCAGATTTCTAAGAGCATTTTTTATGCTGCTTTGATGAGTGAGAGAAAAATATACAGAGAAGCAAAATGACATTTTTCTATAAATTTCACACTGCTCAGCAGGCATGCGGGTATGGCAGCATTCATTAAGATTAGTTAGAATTACTTAAGCACCGTGAATTTTCTCCATCAGACTGGTAACTGGGACACTGCAGATTAGTTATTGATCAGCCACTGTTAATACTTGGTGCGCTTTCCATGCCTGTTGTCGTGGGGCGTGGGGAGATGCCGCCTTGCGTCGCTGAATCTGTGAAATCCACAAATTAAACAGACTCTCTCCAGACTCTCTTTTGTTTCTAGAACAGAAAAAGTGAAAAGAAGAAAAAGAATCAATTGCCTCACATCTTTTCTCTGTTCCTCAGGCTCTGCCCTTGCGACAGAGCTGCACATTCTGAAAGGCTCCAAAATGACTCCTGCTCCTAAGATGGTTATACTCACAGTTGCTGAGGTAGGAGAAGACCACCATTGGCTAAAGGATTCCTAAGCTTAAGGTTACTAGCAATGCAATACCCCTTGCAAAGACTGATGTACTTCTACCAGGCTGGCTCGATGTGCTACAATGCTATTCTGAATGGCACAGGCCTATTTCATGGGCTTTCATGGTTACACCATGTCTCTGTTTGGCCCTCCTAAAACTAGGATTGGAAGGGCAATAGCCAATAGCCTACCACTAAGCAGAGTGAGGCAGCTGCCCCAAGCAGTAGATGTTGGGTATCTTGAAAGGGGAAGAAAATTGTTAGTTACTTCATTTCTTTTTGTTGTATTTTTCTTGCCATGGATGGGGAGAGGTGCTGTTGGATATTCTGACAGGTGCTGTGTTAGCGGGTCTTGAGGAATGCGAGCATCAAAAAACCCTTGATCCGTTGTTTCCATCAGATTCGCCACAGTCAGTAAGTCGTTTAGGACAGATTTTATTGAGGAGAACTACCCTAGTTTCATTCACTGGCAGTCCATGTAAACTATAACACAAAAGAGATTAGTTCTGCATAAACAATACCAGAACAGCCTCTGACATTCAAGAAATGGATCTTCTTCTCCCTGGAAAACAGTCCTCACCTGCAGTGATATCTGAAGAAGGGATCTGCACTAAGCTTAGCGCTACCTACTGCTTCTCAAACAATCCCCCTTGTTGCTTTGCCTCTAATATGTAATCCTGTCTGAGCCTCCACCTTCTCCAGTTCACAATAATTGAGCCACTTGGTTTGCTCAGTCAGGTCTTCCAAGTTACGGTTAATGACAGGAGGTTGAAAAGCCTCTCTTTCTTTCCCCCAGGGAAGCAGGTGCTCCAGCAAGAGCCATCCTAAATGGACTGTGAATTAACTCTTTGGCCCATTTGGGTGTTGTCCTTGCCTCCCAGGTAAGTATACCTCTTCCTTTTCTTTCCCAAGTTCCTTCCGCCGCCCTTCTCCTTTTTTGCCTTTCTTTCTTTTCATCTCTGTTTTCCTCCTTTGTTGTCCTTTCTCTTAGGCATTCTCTCACCTCCCTCCGCCACCTCCCTCCTTGCTCTCCTGTCTTCCTTTTATTCTCTCTGCTTTCCCCCCTCTCCCCTTTGCTGCCACCCAACTTCAGGTGATGCTCATTCTGGCTGATGGGGGGAGCAAACTGCAAGTAAGCAACAGCTGCTGATGTCGTTGCTTTGAGCTGTCACCATCCGCGCCCACCCTGTCCTTGCCATTCACACTGACCTGGGAGCCCAAGCATGTGTAGGGAGAACCAATGGTGCCATCACTGACATATCAGGCACTTGGGAAGAGGTGGAGAGCCCCACCAATCCCCCACATGTGCCAGAATAACTTGGATGGCTTTCGGCACCATGCTTTGAGTAGGTGGTGCTCCATTCATTCCTCCACTTCAGGCAGCAAAATAACTTTGGCTAGCCCTGGTGCCATGCCCTGAAATAAGAAGATGGCACACACAGGTTGGGTAAACTCAGGCCACAACTTTATTAAATTAACAATAATATCTGCAACAAGATGTGTTATCGGTGTAGGGATTGGGCCCATTGCTCCTGCAGAAGTGCCTTCAAAGGATCTGGGACCTGATTCTGAGTCGGAGGAGGAGGAGGAGGAGGAGGAGGAGGAGGAGGAGGAGGGGTTGGAATCTGCAGCTGAAATGCCAACGCCAGGGGACTCAGAGATAAGCCAGGCAGTGTTTGGGAGTGAAGCAACTCCAGACTCCATGGGAAGGCAGACTGAGCATGCTACTGAGAAGGAGGGTGGATCCAGGGATGGGGACTCGGACTCGAAGACTCGACTCGTGAGTCGGACTGAGTCCCTCCTCTGACTCGACTCGGACTCGAGTCCCAATATTTTTAATGGGACTCGAGACTCGACTCGGGACTCGAGACCAAGGACTCGTCAACATCCCTGGGCTGTTGACGAGTCTTCTGGCTGTGCCAGAAGGAGCGCGATCACCGGTGAAGAGCGCATGGAAGCGAGGCGCGCCACTGCTCGGCCACTATGGACAGCTACCAGGAGCGCAGCCCCAACGATGTGTTGAGATTTATTTTGATTGATATGTTGTTGTGGGGGGTTTGGGTTAGGGTCAGACATTTTGGGTTTGGCTGCCTCTGCCTGCCTGTTTGGGGTTCCCAGCCTCCTCTGCCTGCCTGGTCTCTTCTTGACCTGTTCAACAGTTGAATTGTCCAAGACAAAGGCCTCTGCCTGCCTGCTTTGGGGTTCCCTGCTTCCTCTGCCTGCCTGGTTATTTTGGGTTTTTCTGCCTGGTCTGTTCTTGCCAAAATCAGTTGCAGAGTTTTGAAATAAAAAGGCACACTTGTGCCTAGAATTTATTTAAGCCACACATCTGAAGTAGCCTTATTTTGTTGGGGGGGAAACCCATTGATTTTAATAGGGACTCGTGGAGTCAGTTTTGGGAGTGACTCAGGACTCGTGACTCGTGAGTCACCATTTTGGACCAAGGACTCGGACTCGGACTCGAGACTCGGGTCCAAAGACTCGTGACTCGACTCGTGACTCGAGACCAAGGACTCTTCAACATCCCTGGGTGGATCAGGCATCACTAATTCCAGGGTCCAGCATCAACTAAAGAGGGCGGACCAGCTGAGAAGTGTCAGACGTTCCAAGCGATTGGCCCTTAAGCAAGAGGATCTGCCTTAGAGGCGGAGTGTGGGTAATTTCAGTTTGGAATTGGAAGAGAGGAGGGGAATTCAGTTTGGAATCAACTTCTTACCTATAGGCTGCACTTCTTTAATGGCTAGTATCCTAACTATGCTTGTTTCTTTTGTTATTGACTTCTGAAATACGCCTCATTTGTACTTTTAAGTCAGTCTGACTGGCTGGCATTAACATAATAAAGCTTTAGTTAAGAAGCCATTGTCTGTGTCTGCCTGGAAGGAGTGAGAGAAGGTTGGCCTTCGACAATGGGAATACATGGTTTGAGCACTACCCATTAACTAATAAGGGTGAGCCTCAGCCAGCCGTAAGATTGGAATCAGCCCATTGGCTTTCTCCACTCTCTGGCCACACCTTTAAATGTTGAGGGCCACCTTCCTGGCTCACATCCCCCTAAGCCCCCAGACTCTAGCTGTGTGACCCCACCTCAAGCCCCAAGACCCTTAAGGGTGCCTTGGGATGTTCACTGAACCCTTGCTTCCAATGTCCCTTAACTGCACTGCCTGCCTAGCTGTGACCAAATCACCTATTAAACAAAGCACCAATACCCTTTCCAGCCAATATCCCTCCTATGATAACTCAGTGCAGACTAGGCAAAAAATACCCAACCCCCACCCATGCCAATTCCTATTCAGCCACAACAGGCAACCAGCATTTCCTGCACTAAGCTAAAAGTAGGGTAGGAGGGTGAACACCTACGAAATAGCAAGTGCAGCTGGGGACATACAATGTGACATGCACCTGCATGTCATCTTGCATGCCAGCCTCCATATGGAGCCGGACACAAATGCCACCTTCCCGCCCATGATTCGGTGATTGTGAGATGTACAGGGAGGAGAAGCAGCCTAGTAGAACATATGCTTTGCATGCATGAGGTCCTAGATTTAATTCCTGGCATTTCCAGTTAGAAAGTGCTTCCTAATGGAGGGCTCCTAGTCTTACCAATTAGAAGGCCTAGAGCAGCTATTTTATTTTATAGAGCAGCCGGGTCACGGGTGACCGGCCAGATGGGCGATTTAAAAATTTAATAAATAAATAAATAATAATAATAATAATTATTATTATTATTATTATTTTGCTTAATGGATTTTCTATGATAAGAAAAAAGATGGAAGAGGTAGAGGGGAAACTCAGGAGGGTTACAAGTGGACAACAGTCATTTGGGGACAGACACACACACCGTAAAATTCCATGAATGAAACAGGGCATTATTTATTTATTTTTTAAAATATTTCTATGTAAAACAAACATATAATATCAAACATATAACAATTAACAAAACAAAATAGACCTCCGATTTTCTTCTACAGCAAATATAGGTAACAATATTTTTTCTTACTCGATAATCAGAATGAGAAATCTCTTTTTTCCTGTTGTCCCAAATTCACTTATTATTCCATGAACCCACAAACAAACAAATCATTATTTTCTAGTCTCTGCAAAAAGTCAATTAGAGGTTTCCACTCAGCAATAAACGTGGATGTTGTCCTTTCTCTGATTAATGATGTGAGTTTGGCCATATCTGCCAGCTCCAGCATCTTGACCAACCATTCTTCTGTCGTAGGCACTGCTGGACCTTTCAATTTCTGTGCATATAGTAGTCTCGCTGCCATTGTCATGTATAAAAATAAAGTTCCATAACTTCCTTCTAGCTGACTGTCCATTATTCCCAATAGAAAAGCCTCTGGTTTTATTTATTTTATTTATTTCTTATATTTATTAATCGCCCATCTGGCCGGCCACCCGGCCACCCTGGGCGATGTACAATTAAAATACAATAAAACAATACAATAAAATATAATAATTAAAACAATATAAAAAATTCTTTTAAAAACCTAACCCACCCCACATTCCCGCCTGAACAGCCATGTTTTTAATGCACGGCGGAAGCTCATCACAGAGGGGGCATGGCGAAGGTCACTAGGGAGGGAGTTCCATAATGTGGGGGCCACCACAGAGAAGGCCCTCTTCCTAGTCCCCACCAGCCTGGCTGCTCTGGCTGATGGGATAAGGAGAAGGCCGTCCGTGGCAGACCTTGTTGAGCGGCCTACTTGATGTTGCTGGAGGCGCTCCTTGAGATAAACTGGGCCGGAGCCGTGTAGGGTTTTAAAGGTCAAAACCAACACCTTGAATTCGGCTCGGCAAGCAACTGGTAGCCAGTGCAACTCATTAAGCACTGGCGTGATGTGATCAATTGAAAAGTAATCTTTAAAATCTTTTGCATTAATAAATTAATTTGTACCCAAATTTTTTTAGCTTTCTTACATGTCCACCACATATGATAAAAGGTTCCTTCCCATTGTCCACATTTCCAACATATATCTGATGCACCGTTATACATTCTAGCCAATTTCTCCGGAGACAAATCCCAATGATACATCATCTTATAAAAATTCTCTTTAAGACTAGAACATAATGTAAATTTCAAACCTTTTAACCACATATTTTCCCATTGTGTCATTAATATATTATAGCCAAAATTTTGAGCCCATTTTATCATACATTCCTTCACTTGCTCTTCCTCAGTTTCAAATTTCAACAAAAGCTTATACATTTTTGGAATAAGATGTTCATCATGTAGACATAATTCCCTTTCAAAGTCAGATACACTTTGTTCAAAATCATACAACCTTTTATCAACTTTAAACTTTTCTACAATCTGTAAATAGGAAAACCATTGACATGTATGACCTTCTTTTATCAGTTCTTCTCTTAATTTTATTTTACATTCATCTTGGGAGGAGAATTCCAACAAATCACGATATGTCAACCAATTGTATTAACATTTCTCTTCTATGATGGGCTTCTTGTGCTGATAACCACAGTGGTACTCTCTAACAAAACCTAGGTTTATATTTATTCCAAATTTTCAAAATGGCACGTCTAACACAGTGATTATTAAATTCTGCATTCACTTTAATGTTATCATACCACATGTACCCATGCCATCCACATCTTAAATCATATCCCTCTAAGTCTAATAATCGACTATTTTTCAACAGAATCCGTTCTTTGATCCATACTAAACAACAAGCAGCAAAATATAACTTCAGATCAGGTAAACCCAGCCCCCCTCTTTCTTCCAATCCTGTAAAATCTTAAACTTAACCCATGGTTTTTTCCCATGCCATATAAATCTGGATATATCCTTCTGCCATTGTTTAAATGGTATTTGCGATGTCACAATAGGAATAGTCTGAAACAAAAATAACATTCTAGGTAATACATTGAATGAGACAGGGCAATGGTGCAATAAAAGCCACATATGGAAGAACCTGAGGTATCTCAGTCAGTAGGGCTGGGAAAGACCTTTGTCTGAGACCTGTCAGGCAGAATAGGCAATCATGGGACACATGAATCAACACGCTGACTCAGTATAAGGCAATATATACGGAAATATAATGCATACTATAAACCAGGGGTCCTCAAACTTTTTAAGCGGGGGGCCAGTTCATTGTCCCTCAGACTGTTGGGGGGCCGGACTATAGTTTGAAAAAAATATGAATGAATGGCTCAAGTAAAAAAAAAGGACCCGGGTCCTTTTTTTTTACTTGATTAAATGGAAAGTTATTATAAATTAATAATAAATTAATTATAAATTAATTTGCTGTCTAAAATTGAAATACATTAAATTTTAAAAAGGCATAGAAAGGCTTGATTTGCATACTGAACATATTTATTTGTAGTGCAAAAAAACCAGGAAAAAACAATACAATATTTTTAAAATGAAGAACAATTTTAATCAACATAAGCTTATTAGTATTTTAATGGGAAGTATGGGGCTGCTTTTGGCTAATGAGATGGTCAATGTCTGGTTCCATATTTGTCACTGCTCCAGTCCCGACCCAGCCACGAAGCTCCCTGGGTGACCCCGGCCCAGTCACTGACTCTCAGCCCACCGCACCCCGCAGGGCTGTTGTGCAGCTCCTTGGGGGAAGAGCTGAATCTGGGCATAACCAATAAAGCAGCATTTGTATCCCACCTTTCCATTTGAAAAGCTGAAGGCGTCTTACAACAAAAAGTCAAAATGGCCTTGTAAAGACCCCCCCCCCCAAGCTATTAGCCTGCAAATATTTATTTTTTTTTACTGCCCCGCAGAGGAACGACGGCACGCCCCGTCCTTTCCCTGTGGAATGCCTGGACTCCAGAGGCGGCGACGGAATGGCCAGCAGCCCCACTCTTCCCTAGGCCCTTCCTAAGGCTCCAGGCAGGGCGGGCAAGCACGGTGGGGCAACTCCCAGGCCGCAGCGGGGGCCCACCGCCAAGAGCGCCCAAGCGGGTGCAAGGGCGGCAGGTAGGGCGCCTCCCGGGGGAGGCCGCCTTGCACCGGAGGGCCCACAGGACCCCGCCCGCCCGCCTGCCGCCCACCCACCCGATCGCCTCCTTTCGCCCCTGCCTGCCCCAGCCCGCCTGCCTGCCCCAGCCCGCCTGCCTGCCCTACGGAGGCCCGCGGGGGACGCACCGGCGTGGTGCTTGGCGAGGCACGCGATCTCCTGCAGATCGAACTTGAAGCGGCGCGCGGAGGCAGCTCAGCTGCGCGCCCCCTGCAGCACCAGCGCCACGGCCAGTCCGACGCGCGTGCACTGCCCGGCCCGGCCCCAACAGCCACCGCATCCCGCCGCTGCTCCGCCGCCCGAGAGAGCGCGAGACAGAGCGGGCGGCCGGCCGCAGCGCGCCCAGGGAGCCCGCCCTGCCTTCACCGAGCCGGCCAATAGCTGGCTCAATATAGAGTTGCTGGAGGAGGCGCGCTCTCCCGGAGCCCTGCAGGGCGGCCGGCAGCGTCACGGCCAGCATCTCCTCCGATGGAGGAGGGCCGGATGAAAGGGCCCGCCGGGCCGGGTGTGTCCCGCGGGCCGTAGTTTGAAGACCCCTGCTATAAACAATATAACGTTCATGCAAAAAACAAGCATCTAAATTATCTAAACAGGTAGCTAGTATGTTAATAAACATGTGAAAAAAATTCAACAGTTTATCAAAATTGGCAAAATTCACATCCTAATCAGACTATAACAAGGGGAAACATATCTGTCAAGCTGTCATATCTGTGTGTAGCCCTCATAAAGTCATGGATCATGGGATACATCATGGTTCATGGGATACATGGATCAATACTCTTATTCAGTATAAGGCACATTTATATGTTCATGATTCTAACACTACAGACAGAGCAGAAATGGGGAGTGGGGTTCATAAACATTGCTGTCCCCTGCAAAATGAGCCCCTCTTTCTGGCAAATGATGTGAGCCTGTTCATAAAGGCGTTAGGGGAAGGGGGGGGAGAGTCTCCATTGCTGAAGCAATCAAGCACACACACCCTCATGCTGGGATATGCATCCCATTGGCAGATATGCTGGACTACATTTTCCATCATTCCCAGCCAGCACCACCATTTACATTCCATGGGTGTGTAAACATGGACATATATTATATTACATCAGATTTACTCATGGGATTTGCTCATCAGCAAAGGTACATGGAAACTGGTTCCAAGATGATGTTTGCATATGTTTGTAGTCATGAGATCACTTAAAAAAAACCAGTGGCAAGTATTATACTAGAATTAGTTATGAATATTTTTTAAAAAATGAGATACTAGTAATTGGTCAACTTGAGGAGCAGGGAGGATCAGCTTGTTGAGTAGGCAAGCACTACATGCACATATTATTCTATAATTAAGCCTCAAAGCAATTTATCTCAGTTGTACATTTTAGCTACTCTTCTGGGGCTGTTGAACTACTTCCCACTCAACCTCCCTGGTGAGCAGTTTTTAAATGTTCCCAGCCAGCTCAGATGACATGTATATCCTGTTCTTGCCTCTGAGGAACAAGTGGGTAGACAGCAGTCCCACACATGGGTGGTTGAATTCCTAGAGTACCAAGACCATTGGGAGGAGAGTGGGGCATGTCAGATATCATATGGCCCATAATTGTTGTGTAATAATACTTCAGGTAGAACCAACATGATGAGATAATTCTCCTAAACAACTAAGGAACACTCCCCTTTCAAAGCTTACTTGCTATCACCCTTCCTTCTGGACTTTACTGGATCCAGTGGCCACCAAGTATAATTTTCAAAGTATGAATGAAGTTGCTGGTGGGAATATCTCATTCAATCCATCTCCTCCCTCCCCACAACCAACACACACAAGTCTCCATCTACTGAAAGATCTTAAGTGAACTGCAGATATGATAATGTAGGAAAGCTTCCAAGGGCGATCAAAGACTATTATGCCTCTCTTGCAAAAACGGTTTATATCCTTAATGAAACTTTCTTTTCATGAAGGTCAATCAAACCATTATAGAAATGAATGGAGGCACTGTGGGCTTCTCTTGGCTAAACAAGAGTGCCTTGACCTGAGCTTTCCAAGAATGAGGAACCATCATGCTGAAGGTTTCTGTTTCCTTAAGGGCATGAAAGCTGATCCATCATTAGCTAAATACAGAGGCTAGAGGTCTCCACTTATATTTTTTCCTCATTTCAAATGACCATTTAAGGGACAAAATTGAGGGAGAAATTATGTGCATGGAAAAAAAAATGAAACAATTTACCCACATGCTATGTAGTTCAAAAAACGTGACATTTACCATGGACTTATTTGAGCTTGATCAAATGAGAATTCAGCAACATCCTATTTCATGGCTGGAGAAACAGGTGCTGAGGCCCACCTATAGGACAAAAGTTATGAACAGGCTCTCGTCTCGGGACAGTAAAGTCCAATTCTTGGCCCTCCCATTCTATTTCAGGACTCTTGGAAATCATGGTAGTGGCATAGCTAAAGACTGTTGTGCTTGCATGGAAAATCAGCTATGGAGTTCACTGTATGGCCTTTGCAAGTCATTGCTTCTTAGTGTAAGACCCAGAAGGGCAACCTCTGGCCCACACTGGGTGCCAGTCTAGTTCATGGATGGTTGAGCACCCTCTGTAGGCCCCACCTCCTGAGGGTGAGCAGCACAAAAAGGAATCCCTTTGTTATCTCCAGAGATAAGCTGGGGATTCCCCTGCACCACTTCCCGCACCATTTGCACCCCAATTGGGACACGGGTGGTGCGGGAAGGAGGAGCCTAACTTAGCTGTGGCTTACAGGAGCCAGCTCCTGCAAGGCCTGGATGAGTCCCTTCCTGTGCCACTCACATCCTGATTGAGGTTCAAGCAGGAAGGAGCAGCCCTGCTCAGCCAGGGCAACTCCTACAAGCCCCATCTTAGTCCCTTTCTCAATGCAGAGAGAGGCACAGAGCTCCATGCCTCCCTCTGCATGGAGATTTTTTTTTTTAAAAAAAAAGTAGTGGGGTGGTGGTAGATGACATCATGGGAGGGGCTGCAGGTGTGAAGCACCACCCTCTTGACATTTTATTTATTTTATTTATTTATTATATTTATACCCTGCCTTTTTCCCTGCAAGGAACCCAAGGCAGCTTACATAATCCTCCTCCTCCTCTCCATTCTATCCTCACAACAACCCTGTGAGGTAGGTTAGGCTGAGAGTCAGTGACTGGCCCAAAGTCACCCAGTGAGTTTCATGGCCGAGCGGGGACTAGAACCCGGATCTCCCGAGCCCCAGTCCAGCACTCTCACCACTACGCCGCACACCATCTGGCCTGCCAGCATGCAGGGAGAATAAAGCAGTTGCCTCAGGTGGCAAATGCTGGGAGGCGGCAGCAAGGTACTGAAGGAGAGACCTATGTGCCATGCAGCCTTCTGTGTTTCCCCTAAGTTAGCCTGCTGCCTTCAGGTGCAGTGGAGGTTGCTGCCTCAACATGAATGCTAAAGACAGATTAATCTGCCAGTCCAGGTGGCTTTTGTACATGGACTGGGAGTGGGGGCCATCTTGTTCATTGCCTCAGGCAGCAAAATGTCTTGAGGGGAGTAACATGGCCCCTAGACCAAAAAGGGTTGCCATCCCCTGCTGTAAGGGCTCATACAGACAGGCAAAATATAGAGAAAGAGCTCAAAGCATGATCTTAGTGCTGTGAATGGGGATGGGGGAGAAATCCATTCAGTTCACATTTTAATGCAAACTCACCTGATTTCACACTTTTGAACCAATACTCAAACAGAAACTTGGTTATCCTTCAAAATGTGCACTTCTCCACTTAAAACATGCATTCAAAATGTGAATCTTAGGGGAAAGTGCACGCAAAAATGCATGTATTAGTGGAAATGACATTAAAAATGCATTATGTTAGGAAAAATTGCTTGCAAAAATGTGTATATTAGGCAAAACTGTGTACAAAAATGAATATATCAGAAGAAATGCACTCAAAAATGATTACAAATGTTCATGCAAACTCTTTTAAAAAAACAAGCTTCAGGATGGGTCCAATTTAAGAATGGAAAAATGCTCAAAGTTTGAGAGAAAGCAAACTTAAGATTGGAAAAATGAGAAATGAGAAAACCCAAAACAGACAGAGTTGTCCACTCCTAGTTGTGAGCCGCTTTTTTCAATGTGTGTGTGTAGCACACCAGTAAATCAAACATATATTACCTTGCCCTTCCACACTGGCTGGTTGAAGTGGTGGCAGCAGCCATCTCCTCCTCCTCTCTACCTCCTCTTGGGAATAAAACACTCTGCATCTGGCTGCCTGAGGCAGGAAGAGTTGCACTGTTTCCATCCCAGCCACTCATCACTTTTTCCCAGCTGGAGAAGTAGGTGGCAGCAGCAGTGAGGAACAGATGAGTGAGCCCTGCAGCTGAGTGCCTATGATGGAAGCAGTGCAACTTCCTCCTATCTCAGTCAACTGGCTATGGGGTGGTTTGTTCATCAGTAGTGGGAGGAGGAGGAGGAGGAGGAGGAGGAGGAGGAGGAGAAGGCAGCGGCAGCAGCAGCGGCAATGACCAGGACAGGCAGGCAGCCAACAAAGAAGAGCAAGTTATGTTCAGCTTGCTAGTATGATATGGGATACACACACACATGTGAGAAGTTCTAGGGCAGTGCTAACAGGGTTTAACTTCCTTTGGACTTCACTTAGGAGAAGAGATCACTGGAGAATCATGGTGTTTTCTTTATTTAATATTTAATAAGTAATGTTTTCTTTATTTAATAAGCAGAGCACAGCAGGTGGAGGCAAGCAACACAGCACTCCTAACTAGTAATGGGTGAACTTACCCCAACAGAAATTGTAATTTGCTCACCAGCTCCCAAATTCCTCTGTCCAATCTTGGATGAAAGTTCTCCATTATTCCAAGTTCCCATTTTGAATATATGAACTGGTAAGGAAGCACCGATCTCCTCCTTGCCCACCAGCCAGCTACCCCAGGCTGCGTCATCGCTCCCCTCCCGACTTCCTCTTCCTTGAAACGCCATGTGTGTGCACACTCCTAGCAAGTGCCACTGCCTTCAGAGATAGCGTTTCAGCCTGGCAGCGCTTCCTGGAATGGTCATGTGACCACACCAGGGCACATCACATGGGGTGGTCACATGACCATTCCGGGACATTCCTGTCATGCTGAAATGCTATTTTCCTTTTGAAAAAGAGACAACCGTGCTGCTACAAGCATGAAAGGAGGTTTTCTAAAGTAGCAAGAGCGTTAGCAAAGCTCCTTTCTAGCTGAAAGGACTGAGAAAAAAAAAAGCCATGCAGACACTCATAATCAATCTCAATGTGAACAATGAAGTTTGTTAGATAGCCATCCAAGCTCGGCACACATGTGACTCAGCATTATGAACACAGCAGAATGGACTTATGAGCCACCTAATTTCAAGTTTCACCAGCATCACTATTCCTAACATGCAGTGGGTCCATCAGACCCCAGATAGAGGTAGCTGTGTGCCCCAAGATGCTTCCATCGCTCACAGCTAACACTCAGATCACTCACTCTGCCTCTGTCCCTCTCTCATTACGTGTTTTTTCCAAACATCCATTTCGTTCACACTGAGACTTTAAGATCCATTGTCAGATTATGCATTATCATCATCATCATTGTTGTCGTCATTGTCATCAAAAATGAACTGAAACAAAATTCTCACCCATCACTACCACTGAGTTCAATGTGCCTTACTCCCAGCTTATTGGGTTGCAGCCTTAAAGGTGATCTCATTGTACTTTTCTTCACATTCAATGGTGAAATATCATGTTCATAAATGTATGTGCTCCCAAACAGGGAAGTGATTTTCAATGCATGCTGGAAAATGTTATGATATTATACTTTATCTAGCGAGGAATAAAAATCAAGTTAACAGAGACTCCCTGTGTTTGGCTTTCATTACTTATGAATTCTGCAACTCAGCTAACTCCAGCTATAGTGATGGTTCTTCATCTTCTCTTCGGAGGGGAAATGAATCAGCAGCCCACTTTCTCCTTTCTTTGTTAATACTACTATTTACCCCAAGTGGAGAATTAATTTAAAGGTGGCCCCTGTGTAATATTTTGCTTGTAAACTGATTACCACAGATACATACATGTGGAAGACATTATGTTAGGATTGATTATTCATGTGGATTTAGGGGGAAAGTCTATAAGATAGATACTAGATGCCTGCTGGCTTCTGTTCATAGAACATTACTGAACAATCCATATGATGGACCATTCTGTTGTGACATTTTTCACCTGTGTACCTCCATATAACTTGGAGGCAAACATTGTTTTCTAAGAAGCGTAGAGTGATTGTTTTACCATTTATTTGGTCCTTTGTGCCCAGAAAATATTGTCAGTATCATCACAATCAGGGGCATGAAATGCTGCACATATTTAAATTGAGTCCAGAGATGCCGGGAGCCATGGGAACTACCTTTCCTGTACTTCCCAGTGCCTCTCAATATGGCTTTACATGCTTGCAGCAGAGTCCGTGGCCTAGCACAAGTAGTCCTTCCCACTCTTGACCCCTGCCATTTCAACTTAGGAAAAGAGGAGCAATGGGGAAAGGGGCTGAGGATAACAGATTCAGTTAGGATGGAGCTAATAGGGTCTGGGTCCAATTCTAACTGGATCCATTGAGGGGTAACATGTCAAGAATCCAGCGTCCAAACCCCATCCTTTAGGATTCTGCATCATCACTAGGGTGGGATGATATGAAGTAGTGTAACTTTGAGAGAAACAGAATCTTGGTGGGCAGGTTCTGAGTATGGCACTTGAAAGATCTGGGATACTGACTTGATAGTAATGTGTTACCTTTCAGTTACTTGTGTTATTTTGTTGTTATTTTAACAGTATAAGTGTTGCCTTGATACAGGGATAGTAGCACATGTTGCCTGGAAAGCAGTGTTTAAAAGATGGATATGCCTTTGGGGGTGGGGGTAGGTGGGACTGGACACTATGGCATAGCACCGTGAAGCACAGCGAAGAGATGCATGTTGCAGTGTTACAGAGTTTGTGCTTTCAATTCACACCCACTAGGCATGAGTCTAGTTGGAGTATATGTTGGGAATTAATATTTTTTAAAAATGATGTGGCATTTCAAATTTTCAGTCACTGTGTACGATTCCCTCTTCTACCATCAGCCAGAGGCGTAGTGTGGGGGGTGCAGGGGGGGCCGGCCGCACCGGGCGCAACATCTGGGGGGGCGCGCTCGCAGCTCTCTGCCCCAGCTCTTCCTCCTCCTGCTCCCCCCCCCGAGAGGCGGCTGCCCTTGGAGAAAGGGGCGGATCAGCCCCCCCCCTCGCTGCTGCCGCCGCCGCCGCCGCACCTGCCAGGTCGTGCGCCTCGGAGAGCGCGCGGGCGGGGCGGGAGGCGAGGAAGGAGGCGCCGGCCGGTGCGTCGCGGGCCGGGCAGGCGGAGGGCAGCCGCGCGCGGCGCGTGGGCCATGGAGCGCTGGAAGGGACGTGTGGCGCTGGTGACCGGCGCCTCTAAGCCGCTTCCCTTTTCCCCTGCGCCGTTTTGCTCCAGCTGCGGAAGCTCCGCAGCACCTCCTCGCGAGGAGAAGGCCAGGAGCAGGGCGGGCCCGTCCCGGCTCAAGGCGGAGCCGGCTCCGGGAAGTGGCGGTTGCGGCCACACCGCCTCCTTTGAGGGCAGCGGCAGAAGCGATAGCGCAGCGCAGCGCAGCGCAGCGCAGCACAGCACGTTCTCCTTCCCCTGCACATGTCCGCCCGAGAAGCAGGAGGAGGATGGCTGAAGCCGGGGACGCTGCTGCTGCCGCCACCCCGACGCCGCTTGACCGGAGCAGGCGAGCTGTGGGGGAGCTGGGCGGCGGCACTCAGGCCTCGCACAGGCTCCTGGCCTATAGCGACGCGTTCAACAACGCGTCGCGTTGTTGTCCATCATCGCCAACGTCATGGTGAGTCGGAGGCTGCTGTGGGCCACCGGGAGGGTCGCCGCCACCGCCCTCTTCCTTCTGTGGGCGGCGGAGGCCCCTGTGCCGTTGGCACCTGCGTGGCTGCAGGCAGAAGTTCAACGGGGGAGGGATTTCCTCATTACTGCATGCCAGGCCGGGGTGGGTGGGTCACCCTTTGCTGCTTTATGCATAGAAAGCTTTTTCCAGGCATGTGGGAGTGATGAAAGCTACACCTGTTGAACTTCCTGTCTTATGGCGCTGCAGAAGGTATAGAACCAGTGTCCTTTTGAAATAATGTACTATGTGACACCTTGAATCTTTCTGCCTGAGGTTTTCAGATGCCCCCATCTCCCCTGTCCGTACATCCCCTTTTACAAATAGGGTGTCCTTAAAAGACAGGGTCCTTTGAAGACGCACACAGAGCATATGGAAATTAGCATATGCAAATTTGTGCATTTGTTGTTGTAGGCCTGAGCCCAGAGGTACCTAGCAGTGCCCCTGGTGACAACAGGGGTGACTAGGAACCTTGGTTATTATTATTATTATTATTATTATTATTATTATTAAAGAAATCGCAGCCAGGGTGCTGCTCTTCTACATCAAAAGAGCATGGTATCTGGGTTACAAAGATATAACCACAACTTCCCCCTTTTAAAAGTAAACACCATATGGCGGAAAAGAACGTGGGCCACCAGCTCCCCAGTCGACTTTGCCTTCTATACAACCACATCACAGTAATCATCTTTGTTATACACTGCATTATACAAACAATACATGTGCTTAGGGGGTAAGGGTTTCTTTAACTAATCTAGTGGAAGAGACTCGAGTGCTAAAATCCACGGGTTAGGGGGCGCAAATTACTTGCCTTGCCCCGGGTGCTGACAACCCACGCTACACCACTGCCATCAGCAACACTTAAGAAGTGCATTTTCATATCCCCCAGAGGCCGCTTTTTCAAACACCATGCTCCAGACAAATGGCCCCTTCTGGCAAATAAATGTCTCTCTCTCTCCTGCCATATGTGACCAGAAGTGACCGGAAGGTAGGGATGTCTGAGAGGCAGAACTATAGTTTAACCCCAAGCACAGTGCTGTGCAGTTAAAAAAACTGGATGAAACTGTCAATCCAAAACTCTGTGGCACAACGAAATAAGGGGGAGTGAGCTCATAGTAATCTGACTCTTGGCTGGATATAAAATGGCAAGAGAGCTACTGTGCAGATTGTACTAGATACTTTAGATGGTATATAATAAAACCAATTTTGATTTAGACAGTTACCTTAGAAAAATTGCAAGACTGGAGAGACTGTGAATGCACAGACCTTCCTATGCCATCAAAGCCAGGTATATCTTAAGTGCAGATGGGATTGTCTGTGACATGGTTCTCTCCAGTTTGTTCATGACCTTTTCAGTAGGATGCTCCACTTTGGATATTTCTGTAGTTACCTCTGACCTCTTTGGATGTATTTGCTAAATGAGTTTCATATAAGACCCAATGCAATCTTTTTCTCCATTTGTATTCCACACACATGCCAACAAATTCTGATAAGCCTCATGCCCTCACACTGTTTCATTTGTATGTGCTTAATCTGGCTTTATCCTATTTGATGGAGCATCTTCTTTAAATTGATTCAGGCATCAGCATAGTAGGGCTTTGCATAGATTTTGCACGCATGACATTTCTGCACAGTTGGGTCCTATTATACACCTAACTGAGCATATTCTACACATAAAATTCCATATTCAAAAGGAAAACTGAGCAGAATCAAAGAAATGAAGACGGAGAGAAATGTGATAACGCTGGCCACTGCTTGATTCTTAGGTAGGATCTTTTATTACTGACTTAATCTTTAAAGTTTCTGGATTCAGAATGTGACAGCTTTCAACCATTTCAGTCCCTACAATTGATCTAGGCAGTTATTTCTGTGAGTGTCTTCTGGATGGTCTACTGCTTGTCTGTAGCCAGGAGGAGAATGCAAACATAATCATATATGGTGAATGCACAATATGATACAAAGTGTGATGCTTCTAAACCCACGCTATATTGTACATATTCACTTTGATATGAAGCTGAGGCACCTTCTGATTCCAGCTGCAACACACAACTGTGTAGAATTTCATCCAGGTGACTAAGTGCAATCCTCTGTACACTTACCTGAGAGTAAGTCCCATTGGACTCAGTGGAGCTTATTTCTAAATAAACATGCATAGGATCACACTGCATAGCTGCAACCCTATCAACACATTGGAATAAGCTGTGGCCAATGGCACAATTCACAAAGTGACTGCTGGCAGTTCCAGAAAAATGGCCGGAGTGGGGGAAGAATTGTAAATAAAAATGTAGCATGAGGGGAAAGATTAGCAAGCTTTCTTTTGTTTGAATAAGAAGCACACTCTGCACATGCTCAATGAATGACAAAATGAGGAATAAACATACCTGGGAATATGAGCTACATTCTTCCATTATGTGGGGGGCACCCCCATCAGGAACCATTGGGGCAACAGGGTGGGGGGTTGGTTTCTCCCCCCAGCTGTTTTTCTGGAAGCTCTCCCCCCCCCTGCTCCCAAGGCTGTTTTGATGGAAGCTAACTGGGCATGTGGAAATGAGCTGAATATGGAAATACAAAGCTGAGCTGGGGGCAATATGGGGTGCTGACATGTGTCGGATTGGTCTGGAAACCATCAGGTCAAGAAGTGATTATGTATATGTGTGTGGCTGAGATTGCAATCCCATACACACTTACCTGAGAATAAGTCCCATTGAACTCAACAGGACTTACTTCTGAGTAGACATGCACACATTTGTGTTGTAAATTAGTTAAACACCTCCAAGGCTTCTCAGAGATCCCACTGAACACAGCAATGCGTCCTTCTGAGTAAACACATGTAGGAGCTTGGCTGTAAGGCTGCAGTCCTCTTACTGGCTTATGATTGCTTTTTAAAAAGAAATTCCAGTACGTTGGAATAGCGGCAATCTAAATTTGCACAAGAGCTACTTAAAAAAAAAAAGTAGGGGGAGACGACTTGTCTATTTCAGCAAGCTGTGGTGCTTTACTGCTGTAGTCTTCAGAGTGTTTAGGATCCAGTGTTAGTTCTAACTTCAACAGGATGCAAAACGGCTTCAGAACAGGGAGTTTGGCTGAACTGACTTGTGGATCATACTGTAAAGTGGGACTCAGGGTGTGGCTTCATAAATTCACATGAACCTTTACCCTCCTGGAAATAAGTGCCCTTGAACTCAGTGGGGCTTGCTTCTGAGTAGGCTTGCACAGGAGTGCACTGTAAGTATGCTCAGGGTAGCAGCCTTAACATCCCCCATCCCCAATATCCAATGCATTTACTTGGAACCTCCCCTCCACCACCACCTTGACTTCAGCGGAGTTTACTTTTACGAGAGGAAAATAAGTGCTCCTGAGTAAGATGGCACTGGCAGAAGCAGAGACATGGTGAGCAGGGCACAATGGACTACACCACCTTGCTGTTGGTAAAGGAGACCTTGACTGGGTTCAGAAAACACAATAACCCACAGGGGTTGAGTATGGGTTGAGTGTGGGTTGTCATTGAAACGTGGTTTATTGTGTTGTCTGAACCCAGCTACGCTAACAAGCCGTGGGTGGCTTGTTAACCAGGAACAACCCATGAAGAGAACCCATGGTTTGTTGTTGGGTTGTGAACTGTGGGTTGTTCACCATGGGTTGCTATCTCTGCTGGGTTCAGACAACATGAAAGCCCATGTTTCAACAACAACCCTTGAGCGTGGGGTATTGTGTTGTGTGAACCCAGTCTGAGGCTTTGGGGGAGGACCATCATCCTTAGCCCTTGCCTGCTTCTTCTCTGTTTTCTTGCAATATTGGACCAGGGAAGGCATTCTGCAAGGGCCCTGCAGCAGATTAGGTTACCCAAGAAGCAGCAGCAAGAGCACGGGCTCTATAGGCCAATAAACTGAGGCTGAATCCTGGCAAGATAGAACTAGAAGCACTGTGGGTGAGTGAGTCAATACAAGGGGATGGCTCCAAAAAGCAAGGCAAGGAGCTTATTTCCCTTTTCTCCAACCAGAACAGCAGAAAGAAAGCTGGCCTTTTTTCCCTTCCTGGGTGGGTGGGGAAGTCTCCCTTTTCAGCTGTGCAGGAAGAAGCCTTGAAAGCTAGTATTTCACTGGCTATTTAAACTGCTTTGAAGGGTGCAATGCTATGCATATTTAGACAGAAAAAAATCCTACAATTCCCAGCATTTCCCAGCCAGCCATGCTGGCTGGGGAATGTTGAGAATTGTAGGACTTCTATCTGTGTAAACATGCATATGATTGTGCCCTAAATTGCTTCCCGCCATTCCGCTGAGAAGGGGAGCAGGGAGGAAATGCATCGTGCGGAGCTTTGAGGAGTGGCATGGTCATTTTTAAAAGGTGTTTCTTTTCTTTCTCTCTTTTTAAAAAAGGCGTTGCTTTAAACAAATTGTTCATCTTTCAGGCACACTTCAGACAGTTTACCAGCGCTCAACCTTCTCCTGGAAAAACTCTAGGAGGAAGTGTATATGCTGATAGTAAGTGCGGCTGCCTGGGAGGCTTGGGACTGCTGGATAAGTTGTGTAAAGGAAGAAAATACACACACACCTCAACCATCCCTCAACAGCTGCCCATAAGGTAAGCACCAAACCACCACATCGCAGAGAATTTCACCAAAATTCTCCATTGCCTGCCAAGGATTTCAGAAGGAAAAAAAAACAAAAAACCTTTTCGCCCATCTCAGTGAATGGCTGAAGAAACTGTCAGCAGAAGTTTCGGCACAGCACTAGAACTGCCTTTTTGTTGCTTTACAGGGCTGCTTTAACAGCACAGACATTGCACCTGCAGCAGCTCCAGTGATAAATGAAGGAAATGAAAGAAGAGAAACACGTGGCAAGATGAACCATTGATATGAAGGTGCTAAAGAGCTGCAGCAGCACCTGTCCTTCATAACACAAAAGCATTAGTGGCAAGCTGGGAGCAACCATTACATGTACAAGTAGATGTGGTGTGGATTTGAGTCAGCTGCCTGCAAGGACTCCGATGAAGGGTTTTCACGTCCTCTGCCGATGAAGAGGACTCAGACCCTGAAGTTAAAAGGGTGAATGCTCAGCTTCAGCACAAAATGAACTAGCTGTACGTTACATTGCGACGAATTCTAAGCAGCAGGACTTCTTCTTTTTTGATGAGCTGAGGACCGCTGATTTGTGGGGCATTGAGAAAATTTATTGATCAATATTTTATTAGCAGGGATTAATATTTCGTAAAATGAGACTTAATGATTAACAATCTTATGGCTACATCAGGGACAGAAGAAAAATTAGAAGCAAAAGAATTATGTTGGAATCTGATCATAGTTAAAAACTCTACCTTAAAAATTCAAGCAGTAAGTTAATCAAATAAGGGTACAATCCTATAGCCCAGTGATGGCGAACCTTTTTGAGCCCGAGTGCCCAAACTGCAACACAAAACCAACTTATTTATTTCAAAGTGCCAACACTGCAATTAAACCTGAATATCAAGGTTTTAGTTTTAGAAAAACAACTCATACGGTTGTCCGAACTAATTAACATCTTTTGTCTTAAAAGAAAAACACAATAACAGAGCTTTCAATGATACAAACAGTTTTTTGTTGAAAAAAAAATCAACTCAAAAAATTATTATAGTACTACATTGTACACATAGCCTGAAGGGAATTTATACAGTAATACCTCGGATTACGAGTAACTTGGTATACGAGCTTCTCGTAAAACGAGCAAAATTTTAGCATTGGTTTCGATTTGGAGGACGAGCGTGTCTCGGAACACGAGCCACACGCTGTGCCCCCGACTAGCACTTAAAGTGCCAGCTCCCCGGCTTTGCCTAGCAAATCTTTGCTGGCTCCCTGTCAAGGAGCCGAATGGAGGTGAGTGAGCGGCCAGGGAGCTGTGTGGAACTTTGCCAGGGAGCTGCGTGGAGGCGTTCCTGCTGCTCCCTGCCTCTTCCAGTGGGGCCTCGCCTCTCCTTGGCGAGCCGCCCACGCTGCTATCGCCAGTCCCGTCGTGTCCCTTGCTGCTCCGGAAGGGATGCGACGGGACCCTTGCGCTGCCGCTTTACTTGCCAGGGAGCTGTGTGGAACTTTGCCAGGGAGCTGCGTGGAGGCGTTCCCGCTGCTCCCTGCCTCTTCCAGCGGGGGCTCGCCTCTCCACGAGCTGCCCGCGCTGCTATCGCCGGTCCTGTCGCATCCCTTGCTGCCCCGGAAGGGACGCGACGGGACCCTCGCGCTACCGCTTTACTTGCCAGGGAGCTGTGTGGAACTTTGCCAGGGAGCTGCGTGGAGGCGTTCCCGCTGCTCCCTGCCTCTTCCAGCGGCGGCTCGCCAAGGAGAGGCGAACTGCCCCTGGAATAGGTAGGGAGCAGCGGTAATGCCTACATGCAGCCCCCTGGCAGGGAGCTGGCAAAGTGTTTTGCCGGCTCCCTGGCAGGGAGGCGCGGCCACTCGCGCTGCGGGCACCTTGCGCGCTGCCGTGCCGCTTCCCTGCCCGGGAGCCGGCATGGCAGCGCGCGAGGCACCTGCAGAGCGAGTGGCTGCGCTGCGCCTGCCCTCCACGCACCATTTAATCACTGCTTTGCAGGCTCCCTCCATGGGGCTCCCTGCCAGGGAACCAGCAAAGCAGTGAGTAAATGGTTGTGGAACAAATCAGCGGAGTTCCCATTATTTCTAATGGGAAAACTTGCTTTGATATGCGAGTGTTTTGGATTACAAGCATGGTTCTGGAACGAATTATGCTCGTAATCCAAGGTACTACTGTACAAACTTTTTAAATAATTAGGCACATGTATTTTTGGATAAGGGATTCTCAACTTGTAATATGATTATATGCCAGACTGAAATTGTATGGGGCAAGCTTTACTCCGGGTCCTTTCCCTGCTTCTACAGGTGTCGGATTAGTAAAAGTAAAAGTCAACCTGTACTAGGATGAGCAAGATAAACAAGTAAACTAAACGTGCTTAACACATTTTAAACACTTTGTGTCTTGGACTGCAAACACTGCATTAGGTAAAAGTTTGCATTGGGCATGCTTTTGCATAATTAATGTGATTTTTGCTATTGCATGCATGCTGATAATTTGTCAAACCTTGGCTCATACTCCGTTAGTTTGAGAGCAACACATGCAGCACTCAGGTCAACTGTTAGGGCTTTACATCCAAGCCATGCTCTGTGCATCATTCTTCAAAATCTTTTAAATGTGATAACAATGAATGTAGAAAAGAGTTCTGTAACAGGAATTCTAGAACAAAATCATTCTGTTCCACACTGTGAGAAAGAACAAGATCATTAGTGTTTTGCAGAAGGGGACGGTCTTTTCGCGATCTGGTGACCAATGGCTCGAGTGCCCACAGAGAGGTCCCTGCGTGCCAGCTGTGGCACCCATGCCATAGGTTCGCCATCACTGCTATAGCCAATAGACACTGTCTGGCCAGCCATCGGAAAAGTCGGGGTCCCAGCTCCGACCTCGGAAAGCGCTCCAAAGTTGCAGCCAGGAGTCCAACTTTGGAGGGCTCTCCCTCCGCCCTCACAGACGGCGCAGTTCTTTCTGTGCCAGCTGTGGCTCTGAAGACAGAAGAACATCTTTGGAGCTGGTGCTGGGGGGGGCAGGGAGAAGGGCTGGAAGGGGAAGAGCGAGGCACATCCAGGATATGAGGAATCTTGGTGGTGCCTCAGCCCCTCTGCCTCGTGAGGCAAAGGACATAGACAGCCAAAATTGGTCAATCCTTGCAGCTTGCCTCTGTGCTCCTCCTGCACTCGATTAGGTGCCCGTAATCCTCTGAGTTCAGAGGGTTACTGAGAGCCACATTGGATGGCGCTACCTGAGACCAATCCTGGATTTGAAACCAAAAGCCTACCATGAACCTTTTTGTAGTCCCATTCACTTAGAACACCACTCCTGCTGCAATTGGTTCTCGGGCTTTGTTCACATGCCCATCAGAATTAGGTGAGAACAAAGAATGTTGAGACGGTAGAGTGGAGGCAGTGGGTTGGGGGGACCTTTTTTCAAAAAAAAGTCATTCCTCCGGTCTCGGCTAGGGGTGGGTTTGCCCCACCCCATTGCCAGGGAGGAGGACACGTAAGGCTTGTTGGGCAGCATGATCTCACACTGTTCAATGGAGCTGGGGCTAAGTTCATCTTACTGAATGAGCCTCTTTGGTTCCACATGGCACCCCTCCCATCCATCCCAGCAGAGCAGTATGGGACTAGCCAGTCACTCAGTTGAGGGCTGAGTAGGAATTTTTGGGGTGTTCCCCACAATTAGCCTCAGGTTCACCTTTTTTCACTTACTCCATACTGCACATAATCAGGGTTGTGGTGGTCTTGTCAGCTTGGTTGATCAGATGTTGCATTTTATTTGGTCACAATGGGCAGGTGGTGCAGGCTAGGAGGTAGTGGTTAGGATTTGCTGCCATGGTGAGCACCTGGAGGCACGTTCATGGTGATATGATGCTGGATCTTCCTACCCTTCATTGCCAGCTGGCTCGAGGAGATTGGGTAGAAGAGCAGCCCAATGAGACTTGTAGGCTTCATCCTTCTGAATGCTGGAAGCAGTCAGGTGCCCATCCTTGCTCGTCCTTCTGGTGAAAGTGTGAAGAAACACTCAGGTCAGTCTCATGACTGGTTAGGTGCTGCAAACCAGGGTCGTGTTGCCCCTTCTTTATTTAATTATTTCATTATATCGCCCTATAGTCAAAGCTCTCTGGGCAGTGCACAACAATTCATAAAAGCATGGATCACAAATACAATAAAAACAGCATATATTTTCCAATATACAATTTAAAAAATTATCTCTTTATGAAGACAAGTGGGGCTATTCCCACCTCTTTCTAAGGGACCAAGTTGGGGCCCACACTATCAGTCAGTCAAAATAGTTTATCTCATTTCAGATCCATAAGTTATAGTTCAATAAAATTGTGACCCTTTTAATTCGGTTTACTGTCTTGTGTCTTCCTTCCAAGATGCTGGGACGAATACTTCTCTCCACATAAAAACTCTCAGCAAATAGAATCTAGCATTGCAGGGCGAAAGGTACTATCCTATCCTTTTACAGTTGTGCAGGTAGTCTTCTTTTTTTTATTTATTTACTTTTCAAAACAAAATATAACAAAATACAAGAATAACACAAAAATATAACATAAACAACATACAATAAATCATAAAGTGCACCCCCCACACCCTCCAAGGGACCAATTTATATACTTCCATCCCCTTGATCAAATGAATTCCAAAAAAATTATAACATATCCTGACAAGGCATGCTCCTCTTCCCCTCTATTAATACATAGTCTAATAATTGATTCCATATATCCATAAAATTATTCTTCTTTAACTGTCCTTTTTTGCATTTGATACTACAAGTTAATTTATCATTTAGGGCTATATCCCAAACTTCCTTATACCAGTCAGTTATTAGGAAAACATGTTGTACTTTCCATTTCCTCGCTATCATTAGCCTAGCTAACAAGTTTACAATTAATTCCTTCATATTTCGGTCGCAAATAAGTTTCTCTGTTATTGATAACAATGCTAGTTTTGGACAGACCTCTAAATTGATCCAATAATTTCCGATATTTCTGTAAAAACCTCTCGCCAAAAAACCAGTACATTTTTACAACTCCACCACATATGAGTATATGTCCCTTTTTCCTGACATCCTCTCCAACAAAATGCAGAACAATTATCTATTCTATTTAATCTTACTGGAGTTAAGTACCATCTCCAAGTTAGTTTATAGAAATTCTCCTTTATCCTAGTTGACATCACCTTCACAATCCGTCTATCCCATATGTTGTTCCAACCCACCTTCGAGGTCACCTTTTCAAATTCATTATCCCATACTGCCTTTAGCTGGTCCTCTTGTTCTTCTGCTTTTTGAATCAATCTATATAAATCCCTTGTTATACCTCTTGTTGATGCATTACCTTGTAGACCATCTCTAGACGTAACAATCTTTTCAAATTTAGTTAAATCTCTCTCATACTCAGTTTTCCTTTTCCACTTCTTTGACCACTGTTCTAACTATAATAAATTTAACCATGACACTCTTCTTCTTCCAACAATTTCCATTATTTGGTCTCTAGTCCCCATCTTTTCCACCCAATTGGATAATCTAATAACCCTTTCTTCTCTCTGGTTTACCCTCTAAATCCAATCTTAAATTTTCAGGGAAATCATTTAGAGCCACCACCGGAGTTAATGGAGAAATCCCTGGTATAAATATGTTCCTCATAGTACTCCAAGTCACTAACAAACTTCTTAACGATTTTGACAATTGAAAACCCTATAGAAAATATGGATAGAATGGAGAATCACTTAAAGGAGTTCGGGGAAGTAACGAGGCTACAGATTAATTGGGACAAATCTAAGTTTTTGTTGTTTAATTATAGTAAAAGAGAAGAGATGGAAATGTGTAGGGAAAAAAAGTAACGTTAAGATTAATAATGTAATTAAATACTTAGGAATTGTAATTCCAAAAGATATAGATAAACTGGGAGAACAGAATGATAGGAAATTAAAGAATGAGGTTAAGGAAAAAATAGAGTATTAAAAAATTGGACTTTCCTGGTTTGGTAGAATTGCTTTGATTAAAATGAAGATTCTGCCCAAGATAATTTTTTTATTTAAGATGATACCAAGTGCGATATCAGATAAGGAACTTAAAGAATGGCAAACAATTATTAACACATATTGTAATGGAGGGAAAAAGTCTAGGATTACCAAAACAAGATGGTATAAAGCACAAAAAGTAGGGGGTTTGGGTCTTCCAAATTTAAAATGGTATTATATAGCTAATCAATTGAGACATACAGTGGATATTATAGCACAGCCTAAAGAAATAATGTGGTTGGAGTTAGAAACATCTGAATTACGAAATACTTTGGAGAATATACTTTTTCTAAAAAAATAATAATAAATTGATTAAAAAAAAAACATAGACAACCCTTTTTTGTACTGGTATTCTTATTTTCAGGGAATTGTTTAATGTGTGTGTGTGGGGGGGGGGGATTTAAGTGATTTACTCCACCTACAGGCTGAAGCAGTTCAGTCCATTCTATGAACTCAGCATTTTACCACATCATTTGGTTACATGAGACCAGGCCTCAGATTACTTCCTAAGTGAGGAAGAGGAAGGCCAAAGCTGACACTGTGGTAGAGGGGCATTCCCCTTATCACTTTCACTCTGATTCCTGTCACAAGTCACACATACACACACACACACATTTTAAAATAATGTCAATGCCTATGCTTTAGGCCCAGAGACAGCCTAGCTCTGCCATGAGGCTCTTAAAAATCCTTACAGTCTGGTAGCGGGAACACTCTCAAAGCAATCAAATGGCATTTGAATAGATAAATACTCAAAGCTGAGGCAAATATATGTATTTTGCTGAGATTAATTTCTCTACTGAAGTTCTTTCATTTATCTCATAAGAATGTTCAAAGACTGTTCCATCAGAATAAAACCCAGAGATGAAAGTCTTTATATATGTGATCAGTAACTGATAACACGATTGAGATGCAGAGAGAAAAGTTGAGGTTTTGTTTTAATGTTAGATTTTTTAGGTTTTGTTTTAATATTTTCTCCAGTTTATGTCCACCAATGAATTCAGGGAATATATTAAAATTATCCTTGGAGGACTTTCAAGGCTTTTATTATATGTAAAATTTCAGGAGGCTCAATTAGATCTTCTGATGATCAAGAAAGCCAGCTGTTCTGATCTTACAGGGCCTGAATACACATCTTTCCCCTATGTTCATTCTGCAGAGTGTTCAAGACACTAAATTATTCCATATAACACACACTCACCTATTGGTATAGATACTCTGTACTTCACATGACATTCCTTTCCATTACTGTTCTTTGGTTGCCACACGTAATGCACGTATGTTAGCTACATACTGTTGTTCAAGAGATTCATTGAACTAGACATGTGCAAACCCTCCCTCCTCCACCAAGAGATTTCACTAGTCTTATTGAAACATTTTTAGCTTCCCGCAAAATTCCTCATACATTATTCCCAAGCAAGAGCCACCCTCAAATTTTATGAGCCCTAACATAACTCTTTTGGCTTCCTTTGAAATTCTTCAAATGGTTAATCTGACAGGGAACCTTCATATTTGGCTTGAATTCCAGTAGTAACAGTAGAATGCAAACAACTCAGTTAAAAGCATTTTGGACGATGAAGGTGGCAGATCCCATGTTTTCTAAATCCAAGCTCTCTCTGAGGGATCATGTTCATACAAACATCTGGTTGGAGGGGGGCGGAGTTTGATTCCATTCTACTTCAAAACTCAAAGAAGTAGAGCTACAGATTTGCCTAAATTCAATAACACAACTTTAATTACAACTAGTGATGTGGTGACAACTAAAAAATGGGGGGGGGGGAATTCAGACACTGAATTTTACGTATCTACACCTACATTTATTTAGAATTGGGACTGAATCCCTACAAGTGTGGGCATGACCCCAAATGGATATGTTTAGTCTCATATAGCCCTTTGCACAGCCCTGCCCTCCAGCTGCCCTGTTCCCAAACTTACCAAGACATGGTGACAGGGACCATGGTATTTGCCATGGTAAGGCCTTTGTTAGGCTCTAGATGCTGCATGAGAAGCAGTGCCCAGGGCATCCAGGAACCATGGGAAATATAGTGAAAGAGGCTCAGTCACACTGGCCACCGGGATCCTCCCCAGTGTCATCCTATCCAGTTGGGTTTGCAAAATGGAAACGGAAGGGAGTGGCAGACAGTAACTGGTACCAGATTCAATCTGAGGCCTGAATTATGTTGTCCGACATATGACATAGTCCCCTACGATTGCTAAGATCATCAGAGGAGGTCTTGCTGGTTGTACTGCATCCTGCAGATTGCCATATGGTGGCAACCTGGAAGCAGGCCTTCTCCATGGTGGCACCCACCTTGTTGAACACCCTCCCCACAAGTATTCCAGATGTGCCAACTATGGCATGCTTTAGGCAACTTTTCAAGACCTATCTCTTCACCCAAGTGTGCCATAAATGATTGTGCAGCCCAGTTTGTTAATTGTTAGTTTTCCAATTTAAAATGTTTTAACTGATGAGGATGTCCTCTATTGTCAACCACTCTGAAATACCTTTTTCAGATATGGTAAGTGGTCTATCATTTGATTACATAAATACTGAATAAATAATAATCAAGTCCCCATGAATTATTTCCGTTGTTGTTGTTGTTCTTGTTTTATTATTATTTATTAAATGTATGCATTGCTTTCCACCTCAAAAAGCAGTCTCCAAGCAACTTACACACACAATACAGACATCCATGATTAATAAATCGGGGTGTGTGTGTGTCAATATAAGCCATTATCAGCACAATAACACAAACAAAAATAATTACCATCAATCATAATCTAAAAGCAATAGAATATGAAAAGTGTTCATCCACAAATACTCAAAATCTACCCCTGCTCACAGCTTAAAATGAACATCACAAAATCAGCCCACAATGATTGAACCACAACTAATGTCCAAATGCCTCAGAAAATCACAGTGTCGGTGTTAGATAAGCTTCCTTGCGGACAGTGTTTCATAAATACGGGGCTATCACAGAAAAGGCCCATCACTGAATGATACCTCCCAAGCTTCTCTCAGAAGGGGCACACAGAGAAGGGCCTCTGAAGCTGACCTCAGGGACTGGGTAGGTAGGTTCATACAGGGAGAAGTGGTCCTTGAGGTATTGGGTTCCTGAGCCAAGGTTTTCCCTTTAAAAAGGTGGGGGGAGCAGTTTGACCCTTCCCTGAGCCCCCAGAGGCTTCCCCATGGGCACTACAGGGGAGTAAACAAAAAGAGAAGGATCTTGCCGGGAAGGGGTGCTATTTGTGGAAAACACCCCCTTCTCAGCAAAAGTTCCCTCACACCTTTGCTTTCAGTGGGTGTTTCGCCTTCTGCGAGTCACCCATTGAAAGCAAGGGGGGACGCATTTCCAGCCTCCGCTGGGGCAATGTGCAGAGGGCTGCCCACTGACCCCTTGCAGCAGGCAGCCCCTTGAACATTGCCTGAGCCGAGGTTGGAAGTTGCCCTCGTTGTGCTTCAGCAAACAAGTGCTGTTTGCACACATGAGAACCAATAAGAAAAAAAATTGCACCCATTTGTGGGTGCAAAAAAATTAATTTAAAAAAATAGTGGGTAGGCACAGGCAGCCCATCCAAGGTGCTGCTAGGCACTTTGAAGGGGCAGCTCTTGCCTTCCCCTTAAGGGGAGCGTGAAGGCTTACTCGCCATGACGGGTTGTTTGTGACATGTAAATCCGCCCACTGACTGACATGTTACCATGCTCCCTTTTTGTTCAAGGAAGGGATATTGGACCTGAGAGGACAAATAATGTATCAGTGCATCCCAGTCAGAGATTATTTCTGATACAAAGCATAAATTTCACCTTTGCTGTCATGCAGTACTTTAAGCTGCTAACTTTAGAAGAATCAGGCTTTCATCCTGGGATTTCATAACCCTGCAAGTCTTCTGCAGTTAATTGATAACTGCAAGAACCATCTGCCCCAGGGTGGGAATCTAAGGCAACAGGCTTCAAAATGAAAACAGTCCTTCAATTCTTCATCTATCTTTAATAAAGTAGGAGGGAAATCCCCATACATCTAGTAGGCTTCAGCCATGAATTACTAAACCTAGTAGTAAAATATATGACTGCTCTATATCTTGCCTTGGATGATTTCCAGATTCCAGTTGTTGATGTCGTCTCTTGGTTGTTCAGTACTGATATTACAAGAGCCTGCTAGCCTCATTATTATCATAGGATTTCAGTAAAAATCCTTTATCTGTGTAAACTGTACAATTATAATCATTACCCTTTAATTCACATTTATTTATTTTTTATTAGCTTACCTCCCAGTTCCGGTAATAAAACAGAATGCAATTGTCAGATGCTGCTTCAAACTATCTTTAAAGATGTCAATTTCCACAGTAGTACAGGGAACAGATTATATAGGCAGGAGGAAGAATCAATGACTCAGCACTCAAGAGACACATCCCTGCTTGTTATTTCTGCTAAATCATCTGTTTCACTCCCTTATGGGCAATACTTGCCAGTGTATGCAGATATAAGTAAAGTGATGGCAATTCAGATTGCTAGAGGAGGGAATCTGAGGATAAAGTTAATTTGATATTGCTGATTTATGGAAGTGGGGGCTTTTGGGGGTGGGGGAGAAACGTGCTGCATAATCAACTTATTTCCCCTCTTTTTGTAGTGCCATGTGTTAAAGCTTGATGTAAAATCAGTAGAATCCAGGCGCGTGGTGTGGATTTTGAAGTCTGAGATTAAAGTGGATAATTTGCTTGCAGCAGCTGCAGTCTCAAGAAGCAAAACAGGAAAAAAGAACTCCCACCCCAGGAAAGAAAGGGGGGGAAACCACCCAGCAATATCTGAGCCATGTTCCTGTATGCAAAAAAAGGAATCTTAAGCAAGATGCTGTTTATTTTATTTTTTTACATATTTAATACAAGCAAGGCTGTTTCATTTACATCCTGTGCCTGATTTCAGAATAGGGGATTAGTGATATCTTCAACAGATGTTTCTAATAAACTTTCTGAATATGATTTTCTCCCCAACAGGGATTAGAGGGACATAGAGGAGTCATTAGTTGTGAAATGGATTTGTCTGGATTACCATGTATTGTATTTTTTAAAGCAGCTATTTTGCACTAGTCTGAATAAGGCATTCTGTTTTTTGCTCTATAGGAATTTATATTGTCTGTGGATTTGCAAAAATATGACCAGAGGAAATTTTCAATCTGTTCCTCCCTGTGCCATTTTTATATTCATTTCCCTAAAATCTTCAACAACAAGATGTTCTAAAAGACTGTAGATGTATTTTAAAAGAGGTGATTGTTTGAATGTTTCAGACGAGTGCTTTCATTCTTAGATCAGGGGCTTCACAGTCAAGTGATATGGACATTCCCGCATCCAGCAAATGCCTAAGGGCCAAATATCAACAGTTTTGATGGTGGGACGCCTATCTTCTATGGCTGTAAATAGTGTTGGGACCAGGCCCTGCTGTGTTGCCAAGGGCAAGTATACGTAAGTTGCCAAGAGCTCGTGAAGCTGCTGTGCCCCTCCTGACCCTTCCCAACACATCTGCTCTAGGATCACTCACAGGCAAGCGCAAGAGGCAGGTAAGTTCCCCTTGGCTGAGAGCGGCATGTGACAGTGGGAAAGCAGCAGCAGCAGGAGTCAGGGCAGGGGCAGGGGCAGGGGCAGGGCAAGGCAAGCCATTAGCCAAGAGAAGCGGCGTGATGCACAGCCTGAGCAAGGGGGTGGGAGGAGGCCTGGCAAATGCTGGCTGGCTGAGCTGTCACTCAGCCTCAGCTAGCAACTGCCTCTTCTCCCATGGGAGAAGAGTACTCCACTCCTCCGTGGATGGTCAGGGAGGAGGGGAGAAGAAGTCTAAAAAGCCATCCCCTTGGCACGAGGTTTCTCAGAGTGGAGGAGAGAGAAACTGGGTGGCTGAACATCTTTACATTCTTCTTCTGTTTCTAGGCTAGCACAACAGCCAAGCAGCATTCAGCAGCATTTTCATCGAGATTTTTTGTTGTTGTTCATTTGCGGTAGGCTGCTTTGGGGCTCCCTCATTCAATGGGACACAGTCAAACAATGCTATATTTCTTAGGCCCAGCCAGCCAGCATTGGTCTCAGTTTGGGCATTGGTCTCAGCAGGCAGGCATATTTCCGCCTTTCTCACTTTGTTGTTCACTCTAATTTGGAACTCTACGCTGAATTTTGATTTTCTACATCATGCAGTTCTCATTGTATTTCATTAATGGCTTGAATATTTTAACATTCCTGTTGCCCCTTTGGGCTTTCTTCCGGGGTTTTGGATGGCTGCTGCTTCTCTGTCAGTTTGGGGTACAGTATAGATTTGTCACACCGTTCTTAGGGCAGTGTCAGTGGCACTCTCTGTCCAGGCTCATTATTTGGACTCTGCTCTCATGCTTTTAGGGTATACTACAGTATAGTCACATGGTTCTTGGGCAGTGCCAGTCAGTGGCTCACTCCCTATTCACAGGCTGCTTTATCTGAGCTCTGCGCTTTCCATTTGGGGGACATCATAGCATATTTGGGTACCAGTCTGTCCATGCAACTTGATCACTGGAGTAATTGTGTGATGGGTTTGAGTTTAGTCTAAATTAGCTTTCAGGGATCCCTTACTGCCCAGTACCTCCAGAAAGAGATTCAGAAACCTTTCTAACTCTGTAATTCTTGACTCTTAAGATTTCTGTAACTGGGTGCCCTGAGGCTATTTATTTTTATTTCACGTATTTTTATACTGCCTTTCAAAACAATGTCTCTTAAGACCTGACAGAAGACAGTGAATAGCTGGTAGCATTCTGGTGATGTGTTTCAATGGCAGCTAGGATGGCCCAAGGAGGCATTGGTGATGGGCAGAGATGACTCATCTTTCCTCCCTCCATTAGATAAGGGGAGGGGTGAGTGACATCTGTGTGAGTAACAGGAAGTCAGTTTGTGCTGAAACTGGGGCTGAAAAGGAGACAGAGAGCTGACGTTCTCTGCAGGAAATCCTAGGGCACTATGGGTACCCCCAGACATCTAACAGGGGGAACAGGAATGCTGTCAACACTCATCTTATGCTCAGCCTTTATATCTGTGTAAATAAACCTGCTTATATCACAGAAATGGCATAAGTCTCCAGTGATCTCCTTCTATGGAAACTGAACCCTTGATAAGAAGTGGAGTGCTTGTGCATAACAATATTTTAAAATTCCTGTTTCTCATTTGGGTTTTCCTCTAATGTGTAGCTCAGCTGCTTTTCCAGTTTAGCTGTTTGGGAAGCTTGGCTGCTCTTCCAGTTTGGGGTACATTATACTCACATAGATCGTGGGCAGTGCCAGCCAGTGGCATTCTCAGCCCAGACTAGTTTGAGCTCTCTGCTCCCTCAGTTAGGGGAACATTATAGTAATCCTTTGGCACTCTGTCCAAGCAGCTTTTTATCACTGGAGTTATATTTTAGAATTCCTGTTGCTCCCTAGAGCTTTTGATAAATGGACAAGGTTGTTGTTGTTGTTGTTGTTGTTGTTGTTATGAAGGTTGGTTCTCATCAAGTATCTTCCTGCTATGTTGCACAGGCCAAGGACAGTATGGGGTGGCAGATGCTTATTCCACAGGCCAAGTTTGCAGGGACACTATCCTGAGACCCTAGGTGTCATGACTCCCCCGGTGGATTCCTCATCAGAGGAAGAGCTTGAAACTTCAAAGCCAGATTTCCCCAGGAATCAGGTTGCCTCAGAGGACCCTGGCACTACCCTGGCACTATTTTATGCTAAATATTTTGCTCGTCTTACGAGAAGCTCGCATACCGGGTTACTCGCAATCCGAGGTATTACTGTAATCACTTCTGCAAAATACAATAAATTCTTGTCAATTTCACACATCAGAATGCATATTCTGTTACACTCTTAATGGGAGAGAATGAGGCATTGACAAAGAAATTTACAGTTAAAGCACTGTTTGTGAAACTTTTATTAAGCAGTATGCATATACATCAGCTCATATTGCAATGTAGGTACCCTAAACATTCATACTCACTTCACTCATACAAGGGATGACAATTCCTGAGTGTGGTAGGAAAAGGGATGGAGAAGCAGCTGTGTACATGAGCGGTCCCTTTTGCGGATGGAGGCTTCTCAAAGTTTTACATGCCAGAGGCCCTATTCTCTATTCCCTTGCTTCTGCACTCACACCCCTCTGGGTGGTTGCCAGAAATGTCAATGCCCTCCTATTCAGGCATGGCTTACACACTAGTCACCCGGGACTTGTTGCTCACACAAGGCTCTTCATGCATCTGCCTCGTGCCCTGGGCTGTCGATGCTTGTACTGTCTGTGGGGTGTATGCCATCATTATCACTGTAACATTCTTTTGCCTAGGCACCTGAGGTGTCCTTCTACACAATCTTTCACAGCCCTTCTACACAATCTTTTCCTTGTGCTTTCATCTGTAGCTTGTTTTCAGCCATATCACACTCACTCCTCTCCTGCACCCATTTTACTTTCTACTTAGCAAAATTCTATTCAGCAGGCCTTTAGTAGACCTCAAGCCCTAACAATTCTACCGGCCTGATCTCTGCATGTTCAGGGACCTTGTGCAGTTGCCGGGGCTGCCCCCTGGCAGATGCCTACCCTAGGCCCCCCAATCGGTCCAAAATCTATTCTGGTGCTCCAGGGCAGTGGGGGTGGGATTTAAATGGTGGCTCCAGCAGCTACTAAAGAGGGCTGTGCTCCAGGAACCCCACAGGGGTGACACCGCACAGTGTTACACAACATTGCAACCACTAAGAGCAACCCATGTTACATTACAGGGGCATCACAGTTACAGCACCTATTCCTAAAATGCCTTTTGCGACCCCTACTCAGAAATAAAGAGGTGAGACATCATACGTTGGGTAAACTAGAACAACCACGACATTATTAATGTACAATGAAGAGATCTGCAAAGGAACTAGCTGTTCAGTTAGCAAATATGGATAAGTGTCACCTGGTGCCCTGACTCTCCCCATCCCTTTAGTTACACCTTTAAGTTTCAAGGGTTGCCCCTCTCAGGTCCCACAACTCTAAGTGTGTGACCTACTTGGGCCCCAGAGGAGTTCCTTTCCTTGCCGCTGAGTCCCAGAGCCCTGGTAAGCAAGTTGCAGGAATCTCTTTTAATCCTTTCGCACCACTGGAAGCTCACCAGTGACTCATGCCTATGTGACCTGCCCCACCCAGATTGTGGCTGACCTATTTAACCAGCAACTTACCAGACTCTCAGCAGGGTGGTGGGTCCTGACCAAAGAGCAAGTGTGCCAGTGAGAGGTGGAGCTGGGCTTTATACAACCCAGATACTAGCCCTCAGTGACAATGCACCGACACAATGGGCACCTGCGTTCCAGGGCCCTTTTTGCTCTCCTCCTTCCAGGAGTGGCTGCAAATGCTGATTCCTCTGCAGAGGCCTGAAGCCCCATGGGGCAAGGTGTCATGCTTCGTAGGGATGTATGAGAATTCTGTTTCAGTTCACAAATCACTCAAAAATGCTTGGAACGCAAACAGGAGCACTTGTTCTACTAAAATGTTTGCAAATTCTGGAACTCGCTTTTGCGTTCAGAAAGTGTGCAACTTTGCCCATTTGAAAGGACCAAAAAAACCAGGTCACGAGAACAGGAGCAAGGCAAAGCAAGTTTGGAGAGTTTCACCGAGCTTGAGCATCCCTGGTTCTTTTTCCACCCCTGGCTTCATGAGAATCCAGCAAGGAAGTTTCCATCAGCAATTTAAAATTTGTTCACATAGGGAGGAGAGACAAAGTATAATATTTTCTCTGGCTTTGCCCAGATCTAGAGCTTAACAATATGCCATTTAGCAAATATTGCACTTCCATTTGAAAGATGAAAGGAATGATATGATAGGGCTGTGTTTATTCAATCAGCACAACACAAACAACTTGCACTGGGAATTTCAAACATTCCCAACAAGCTGCTGCTGAGCTAACAGGGCAAGCATTATTTGGAATATATATATATATATATATATATGAGAGAAAGAGAACACAATAATGAAATCAGAGAAAAAAATCATGCTCCTTGCGGACAATCTGCAAAAAAAAGTAACAGCAAAATCCAATATATAAATTGCTCTGCATTATTTATTATGGTTAGTACATTACATGAGAACATACAGGAGTACACCAGACTTTACAAGGATTATTAACAGCTATGGAATCAGATTTGTTTTCTTCCCCCATGAAATCAGCTGATGTAATTTAACATGGCTTCACTGACTTAGGTTGAGATACTAGTCCCTTCAACAGAGTGCATCTTGACATGAAAATCAAACACTATGAAAACCTGATGAAGCCCCATATGAAAGTAAGCTGTTTCAGCAATAGTGCAAGTGACATGCAGCACAACTGCAGGGCATACCTGCCCTATTTTCCTCATACCAAGTGCCACTGTAGCTATAGCAGTTCATGCCAGTAAATGACCCGCTAGAGCAGTGATGGCGAACCTTTTTGAGCCCGAGTGCCCAAACTGCAACACAAAACCAACTTATTTATTTCAAAGTGCCAACATTGCAATTAAACCTGAATACCGAGGTTTTAGTTTTAGAAAAACAACTCATATAGTTGTCCGAACTAATTAACATATTTTGTCTTTAAAGAAAACACAATAACAGAGCTTTCAATGATACAAACAGTTTTTTGTTGAAAAAAAATCAACTCAAAAAATGATTATAGTACTACATTGTACACATAGCCTGAAGGGAATTTATACAAACTTTTAAAATAATTAGGCACATGTATTTTTGGATAAGGGATTCTCAACTTGTAATATGATTATATGCCAGACTGAAATTGTATGGGGCAAGCTTTACTCCGGGTCCTTTCCCTGCTTCTAAAGGTGTTGGATTAGTAAAAGTAAAAGCCAGCCTGTACTAGGATGAGCAAGATAAACAAGAAAACTAAACGTGCTTAACACATTTTAAACACTTTATGTCTTGGACTGCAAACACTGCATTAGGTAAAAGTTTGCATTGGGCATGCTTTTGCACAATTAATGTGATTTTTGCTATTGCATGCATGCTGATAATTTGTCAAACATTGGCTCATACTCCGTTAGTTTGAGAGCAACACATGCAGCACTCAGGTCAACTGTTAGGGTTTTACATCCAAGCCATGCTCTGTGCATCATTCTTCAAAATCTTTTAAATGTGATACTGATAACAATGTAGAAAAGAATTCTGTAACAGGAATTCTAGAATAAAATCATTCCGTTCCATACTGTGAGAAAGAACAAGATCATTAGTTTTTTGCAGAAGGGGACGGTCTTTTCGCGATCTAGTGACCAATGGCTTGAGTGCCCACAGAGAGGTCCCTGCGTGCCAGCTGTGGCACCCGTGCCATAGGTTCGCTATCACTGCGCTAGAGCTATGCTGCAGGATTAGCATACCTCACTCATAGAAAGCATTCTACAGTCCAGTTAATGCAATCAAATTGGTGTATTGGAGATGTGGGTTAACTGGATACATGCAGAGTTTGGCATGTGGTGGAAAACTCATATAATTGCTTTGCCACATTCTCAGCCCCAACCCAACTCTCATTTACCTTGGCACTGCAGATTTGCTTGAACAATGTTGCTGGAAATATAGGTTGCACTATCATCCAGGCACATGTGAAACAATTGCACAAATGGTTCACAAGAGTCTGCATGAGATCATTCAGCCCACATTCTCATCATGCCAATTTTATTTTGTAAATTGGCCTTCAGCCAGTCATCCTAGTAATACATAGACATGAAGCAAAAGCTGCTTCCCTGGCCTTGGTTCACGTCATAATTAGCTTCCCCCCTCCCCGCCCCGAACTTTCTTTGAGAACTCTCAGAGAAAGCTTGGGCTCTTTCAGAGGGTTCTTAGAGAGAAAACTTGAAACATTTCCCCAAGCCTAGGGAATCTCATAGGCATAGGCAGCCCTCTTCACCACTCCCACACTTTTCTGAAACTTACCCATTTTAAGGGAGGCGGTCAATGGCAGGGAGGGCTTCAGCAGTAGAGGAATCTCATCTTTGAGGCCTGGATACTCATGCAGCTCATTCTTTGCTACAGGGCACCTGGGAAATGGATTAAGCTAGGAAGCATGGGAAACTCCATTTCCCAGGCTCATTGATAGCAATGGGTTCTTCCAAGTAGCAGAAAAGGCTGTATGGCAGTAGAGAGAGCTGGAGCAAGTTAAGCCATTACAAGGTGGGTGTGAATTCTGGGAGGATTTGGCTTGGCTCATAATGGCTCGTTGTTTCCATCCATTCTTAGCCCCAATTCTGACTTCTGGTGCCATCACTGCTACTACATATAGGAGAACGATGTATTGACTGGGTTCACACAACATGCTAAACCTCAGTAGGTTAAGAGGCAGAGTGGATTAGCATGTTGTCCAAATGCTGCATGGTGGTTTATAAACCAACCTGGTGTGGCTTATAAACCACCCTGCTAAGCTATGGTTTGCAGAATGGTTAAGGAAACCCTACTAGGTTTAAAGCGTTGTCTGAACTCAGATGACAGGCTAACTCACTGAGAAACCAAAAAGACACAGAGCCCCCTGGCAAGAGTGGCGAAAAAGGGCTGCGGCTCTTGCCAAGGGGCTAGCAAAGGCTGCTTTCCACTCCCCCCAACTTTTTTTTTAAAATGTAAAAGAAATAGTTAGCAATGGACTATAAAGTTCCAGTTTGGCATGGACACTTGTCTGAATGGACCAAATTGGAACTGTCTGTGTAGCCCACTGCTACCTATATCTTTAACATTTTTTTTTAAAAAAAGTTGGGGGGTGGAAAGCACCCTGTGCAGCAGAATCTTTGGGTTTTGGGGTGGTGGCTCATGTCCCCTCACTTTCCCAAATGTGTATGACCCAGAGGCATGAGCTCCCCTAAAAAAACAAGATCTGCAAAAAAGGGACACCCCCTCAAATCCCCCCTTCCATGCAGGATCCCTGGGAATTTTGGGGGGTGCTGGGAAGCCCCAACTGTCCCCTCAGTGTTGCCATTTACCCCAAGTTGAGAGCACCTCAGGAAGTGGCAAAACCAGAGGGGATCCCCAGTGGTGGGGGCAGGGATTAGTGCAAATGACAGCTTTGGGGGGGACTTGGTGCTCCTGCGGTGTACCCTGGGAGATGGCAGGGAAATCCTGCTGTGCCCGATCATTACTTGGGACCCCAGGCAACTTTAAACTTTCAGAACCTCTATGGGTTTAAAGTGTTGTGTGACCCCAAACAATGGAAACTAGCTGTGAAATGTCTCAGGTAGTACATGGCATACCTTGTTTTTGGCTGATCTTAAACATTGCTCTTCAGTTTCACACCTGCCTGGTAATACTCTTACAAATCCAATTCCTTTCATTTCTGGGAGGAAAAAATACAGCTTGGGAAGGAGATGCTTGAAATGTTTGAATACGAAGATATTGATAAAATGAGAGAGATGTGTGCATTTTTTCCCCTTTGATATTTCCTCCTTCTTTCCACTTAGTAGCAGTTTTGGGCTTTCTTCTATAGCAACAAATGTGAAATATTTATGACATTGCTTCTTTTCAAGTCCAACATCATTCAAGTTCGGAAACCTTATAAGATGAGGGAAGCAAAATATCTTCATTATGCAGACACATATATCATTTGCAGTCCAAATGAACCAATAGCGAAGAGCAAGAGGAAAGGTTTGGGAAGCCTTAGAAGTCATCTTTCCTCATTTTGTTTTCCAGGAAGAAAATGCAATATTTCTAAAGGGAAGAACTCTGCAAATTTATACAACGGGTCAGAGCCAACCTCCCTGTTTCTAAAATATTCATGAGGCAAACTGATTTGCTCTCAGTGAAAGTGAGAAACATGTTCCCTAATGTTCCTTTTCATACTTTTCAAAAGCATTTGATACTTTTTTTTATTGTATACCTTTTGTCTTTAAAAAAATCTTGTACCTTTGGGGGCAGGGTAGGATATTTTGAGACATGGAATTGGATGGGGGTGGAGGCAATTTGTAGAAATGAGCATAACTATTTAGCAGATCCAGGTAGTGCCACTTACGTTGCTTGGCTGCTGCCACCTTTCCTACAATCTGCTACACACACACGCCATCCTTGAAACATCACATCCGGCTGTGAACTACCAGATTGTATTCTGTTCTGACAGCTCTGCAAAGCTCCAGGGACAGGGTAGGCCTAGAGTTTAGCATTTCTGGAAATATTGAAGCCATTGGCGGGGTGGGGAGGAACCATTTTATTCCAGGGGTGTGGTTGGGGGGGGAAATGATTGGGGGAAAATAGAAAAATATGCAATACTGACTTTTATTTTTTGCATTCTTTATGGATTGAAAGTCGCCTTGCTACTTTAGGGTACAACCCTAGCAGGTTGCCACCTGTCAGAAGGAATCCTAATCTTGGAGGATTCTGAGAACCCAGTGAACTGTGGGCTGCTGCTGGCAGGGCGCGAGGAGCGATGCAGGCAGGTTTCACCTCTCCATCTGCCTTTTGTAGGTTTTCCTCCAGACAGGCCTCTGAACCTGTCTAGAGGAGACACACTGGCAGGGGTGGGGCTGGAGAGGCCATAGGATTTTTCGTATCCTGGCCTCTTCCCTCCCCACCCACTAGAACACCCCCCTTTTTTAAACCTCTATGAGATCATCCAAGGTCACTTATGCGAACCAGGAAAGCAGGTGCTGAGGTACATAAAAAGTTTATTATGTATAACTTGCTTTGCCCATACAATTAAAAATCTCTGTACAATTTTTTTTGGGGGGGATTTTGTTTTGATATAAGAGTATTTTGGATTACAAGCACGTTTCCGGAACGAATTATGCTCTCAATCCAAGGCATGACTGTATACTGTTACATTTAGTAGACCAAACATAATTTTATGAGCAAACAAATTCATACATAATACATCTTACGCTCCTGTTTTATGTCTGACAAGAGAGAACTTCAGAAAGTAGTCCCTAAAACATATGAAGGAGCAACCCTGTGGCCCCTAGACAGTGGCCCATAGGATGTAGTGGATCTCCTCCTCCAGAGACAGAGCTCTGACCTCAGTTAAGAAAATCTAACTGTGGATCCACACCCTACTCCATGTCTCTCCCAGCCACCATGGAAATGGAAACCTTTCATAATGCAAAATTGTTCAATTTTTCCCCTTCAGGAGGGAGGGGAAACAAAAGAAGGTCTTTTGGGTGGGGGAAAACACCAGTTCCCCCCCCCTCGAATTCTTCCAGGTTTTTTCCCAGGCCTTCACATCTCTAGGTAGGCCTCATAGCACATACATAGTAGGGTGACCACTTACATACACATCACCAAAAAGAGAATACATTACCAGAAAAAGAGGACAGAGATTTGCATGAAATGTGCATGTGCTACTTGACATGCATATATGCAAATTTAGTAACAATTACTATACCTTACACAGAAAAACATCTCACTATAGTGGGGAAGACTGTGACCAGGTGACCTGTGTGCTTAGTCTGCCCACTGTTGACGGGCAACTTCAAGGCCCAGCTCTTCCTTCTGATGGTTCTTTATCTTGAAACTGACTTGAACTGAAGATACCTTCAAAGAGAAGACTGACCTCTGTAAAGTCACACACTTATAGATTCATAGATCATAGAGTTGGAAGGGGCCTACAAGGCCATCGAGTCCAACCCCCTGCTCAATCCAGGAAACCAGAGGAGGGGTCTCCCATCCAAGTAACAACCAGGCCTGACCCTGCTTAGCTTTTACGCTCAGACAAGCTGAGCCAGCGTGAGCCACAGGCCTGTATAATTGGCCAACCTAATGCATAGGGGAAAGCTTCCTGCATCTTTGTGTTCTCTTCCTGAAAGGATGTGAACCCAAAGAATACTAGGGAAAGGCCTGGAGAGGAATCACCTTCAACAAGACCCATCCAGATGTAAGAATTAGGTGATAAGTGTAGGTTCCCAAAATGGCAGGGCAAGCTCTGCAAGAACCAGAAGGTTTTTCAAGGATTTGGGATATTGTTTCATCAATGGTCAGAGCCCAGCTGAGTTCTCAAGTATTGCTGTTGGCCTGGAGAATATTCAAGCTGTGGCTCTCATCTGAGAGTTATCAAGAATTTGAAAAGGACAGTGCCCCAACTTGGAGCTGTGCCCTCCAGTATCACCAACTGGTGTTTCCCTGAACTAAAAAAGAAAAAAAGAGAAAAAAAGAAAAAAAGAAGACCGTGCTTTCGAGGAGTGGTAGAAATTCCCTGGAAACATGATGAATGTTTTGTGACTGGTATATTGCCTTTGAGCAGGGCTCTCCAACCTTGGGTCCCCAGATGTTGCTGGCCTACAGTTCCCAGCATACCCAGCCAGCATGGCTAATGGCAAGGGATTCTGGGAGCTGTAGTCCAGCAACATCTGGGGACCCAAGGTTGGAGAGCCCTGCCTTTGAGAGTATAGGCGTGTCCTGTTGTGGCTTTTTTGTGCACTCACCCAGCCTCATTCATGGAATTTTAGTGGGGGTGGGGGGAACACATGATATCTTCCATTTGTAGCCCTCCCACGTTTTCCCAGTCCCACTGCTGCTTCTGCCCCTTTTCTAACCACAGAAAATCCATTAAGGAGGGAAAGACAGAATAGCTGTACAATGTCTTCTGATTAGTAGCGCTACAAGCCATCTGGAAG